>CM073764.1:108362325-108639912 GCA_037127475.1 Arma custos
CACTTATACAATAGACAAATGTTAGTTTTTATTGTACCTAAATAAATTTAATATGTCATAGATATTGTTTGTTACTGGATAAAAAGATTAATAACATAAAGGCGAAGGCATGAGGCCGGATGAGGGGGTCAAAGGAGTGGGGGAGAGTGTAGATGAGCTGGTGCCATTCTCACTCATAGGGCGAGCCCAGGGTAGCGCTTCTAGTCTATTCTATGTTCTGTGGCATTGCCTCAAGTACTTCGGGTGAATAATGGTAGGAGCGTTGCTTGATAGGTGGGGCACCCAGAACATCTACCTTATGGCTAACTGTAGAAGGGCCTAGCTAGCACCTCGAGAGGGCAGCTGAATATAATTTATTTCAGTCACAACTATCTCCTGCATTGACTCAGAGAAGAGAAGAGAAAGCGAATGATAACAGGATTTCAACTCAAGCAAAAAAAAAGAAGCTCCGAGCGAGGGATTTGTCCGTAGTTTTTCAAGACATTATGAGTGACAGAGGAAGTGTTTTAAAAAATATTACGTTAAAATTTAAATGAATCAACAAAAAAAATGAGTTAGTAGATTATTTATTTTACATTTTATTTATCTTATCTTTAAAGAAACTTTAACCTTTTGACAATATTGAATTTTGTGTTTTAAATTAACTATTAAGTGAAAGAAAAATTCATAAAGAATATTACTGAATAACTCACTAGCAGCATCACATATCAGATTCAAGGCACATTTTACAGCATAATGAGAATTGGCGTGATTTGAAGTGTCAAGGTTGAATAGATTGGAGGTACTTCAGAAGGGTCAGCGAATTTCTGAAACAAATATAAATAAACATAGAATTTTTTAATAATTTAAAAGCTGAAACATCTTGAATCATCTTCAATTTATATAATTATATAATATTTAATGCAATATAACTGTTACTTAGGGGCTGGGATCTGAGAGAGGGGACAGGGTATGATTGAGACACATGGGGTAACTAGGTGAGGAAATGAACCCCCAAAACATTTATCTATCAACAAACAAGCGCTAGTATATTGAAATAAAAATTACATTTAGCATAATGAGAATAAAACTCTAATTTAACATAAGAATCACCCTCAATAATAGTACTTATCAATAACATATGAATGAGTCTCATCTGCCTGATTCTCCATCTATACTCATAGTCCCTAAAACCACTAAAATAATAATAAAACAAGTTCCATAATATATAACAATCATCAAAACCATCATCTATAACAATAATTCTATGCACTAATAATTACAACGTACTCATTTTGTTTAATACCGAAATAATACTGAATAGTTTGATGTAATAAATTTGTGTGATAACAGAAAATTAAAATTTAAATTCAGTAAAGGTGCATTTGCAAATAACAAATAAAAATAATAAAATAATAAAAATAACAAATTATTTTGCTCGAAGAGATAACATTGGTGGCCCCGTTAGTAAGTAAAAAATATTACTTAACCTTTTGGAATATCTTAGACACATTTTTGAATTGGATACAAGAGGGGGAACTTATATGACGATATTCCTTCTCGTAAAGACAACAGTTTCAGATTCGGTTAAGAAACCCAGTGCCCGACCCTGTGAGGACATGAAAGAGAGGGCTACTTCAGTCTATACTGAATCTGGAAGTAGGCTCATACAACACTTACTCGAATGTAAGCAGCTTTGGGATGAAAAACCCTCTAATTGTTTGGGAACCATGAGAAGTCTTACTGGCGATTGTTATGGTCAAGCTATACTTATGAAAACGAACCACGAAAAGTTGTATCTCCTTTCTAGTATAGCCGATAAAATCCACGAAGTCGAACCTAAAGCAAATATCTCCTCTATAGCTTCCACCTCAAATAATAATAATAATAATTTAGATGACAAGATAGATAAGCTCGCCGAGCAAGTTGCCGTTCTTATTGCGAGAGACAAACCTAAAGAAGGCCGCTGCAACAGTAGAGACCAGCGAAAACGACAACAGTCTTCAAGCAGAAGTAATAAAAAGCTTGCAGCAGGCTGGCGTTGTTTTTATAATTTCCAATTCAAGGAGAAAGCTCGCAAATGCGTAAGATGTACATCTTTGTGCTTTGGAAGAAGATGGTAACAAGAAACAGGGACACTAGTAAGCGGACCGGAAGTGGCGTTAACCTGTACCGTATCACCCAACGCCGCCTATTCATCAAAGATCAGGGCGGATATTTCTAATACATACAGGTGCATCTATTTCAGTCATACCTCCAAATAAGGTGCTGAAGCCTGAAACTGAAACCCCCCTCATGTAAATATTGCTTAACTATTGTAACAGTGAAACATATGTAAGAAAACTGTAATTAATACATCACATATATAGCCCCAAATATATCAAAGGCATATGGTTACAACGAAGTTGGTATTTCAATTTTTTTAATGCTCAACTATATGAATTATAACATAACTCAAAAAATCCAATTTTTTTCTTCGTTCAGTTCGAAAAATCATTTCTGAAAAAATGTGCTAATTAATTTCAGTATTTATATTATTATTACACAATAAATAACAAAATTCAATAAAGTAGTCCAAAGGCTTTAATGACCTGAGGCCATCAGCAACACCAAAAACAATCAAAAACCACTTATTAAATTTGGGTGAGCTACAGCAGGAGATAAGGTCTCGAAGGGTTGATCCATAGATATTGCCAGATGAAACAGCTTATTAGCCACATTCATTTTCGAGTCGTAAAAAATGTAAAAGGGTAAATGTTAACCTACATAATTTTTACTTATTGTATAATAGAACAAACTTTCAAAGCCTCAAACCTCCGTAGGTCATAGGCTTAAACCTCCAAATCCTTTATATCAGTAACTGCATACATACATACATAAAATATATATTTATTTATTTAATTTCAGTAGTTGAATTAGTTATGGCTGTTGTCCTTTAGGGCTTACCAAGAATAATAAGAAGTAGAGAAATTAAAAAAAAAAAGGAAAAAGATAAAAAAAATATCTTAGAAGTAGTATAAAATCCTCAGGACTTGAATTGGAAAATAGTTGTTTCTTAAGTGACCAGTTAATACAGATTCAATGTTAAATAGAAAATGTTAAAAATAAAAAGTTAATATGTTTAAGTTCGTGTTTTGAATAGGTTAAGTGGGCGAAGATAATTAGAAAAGGTGGAAAATCAATCATGTTCTTCCAATAGTTATATATACAAACAAACACACACAAACATGCATATACATATATATTAATTACTAAGGTTATTGTTACAATATTAAAAAATATTTATCAAAAATCAAATATTCATCTCATACCCTTTTTAGTTCACATCCCTCAGCATTAATAAGTAATTTATATCAGAAACTTAAAGGAATGTAACAGTTAATAAACTAAAACAGAAATAGAAATTATATGTCCAATATTTCGCCCATTCAGGCATCATCAGGGTAGAAAGAGAATAACAGCAAAACAAAACATAAATAATGCACTCAAGAACCATCCCACCACCTCGAAGGCTGAAATGCAACTCCTGATGATGCCTGCTGAATGGGCGAAATATCGGACAGATAATTTCTATTTCTGTTTTAGTTTGGAGACTTGAGGACTTTTCGTTGGAACTTTTCCACAGTCTTAACATTTATGTAAGGTCTCTTTTTACTTTTTAATATTAATAATTTTTACTAAAATAAGTACCTAATTATGCTTTATAAAATTACTTTCATCCCAATATCTAGTTTTACTATTATCACAGTCGTAAACCTATTTTTTCTATCAGTAATATTTTGTTTAGAGAAGCACAATTTTAACTGCACAAGAAGGAAGATAACATCAGGTACCATTATTAACTATTGGGGCAAATATACTGTTGTGCAATGTTTTTAAGACAACGGTTGTACAGGAATCGGAGCAATTACAGGTTAACAGAAATACGATATTGTTCATTATATTTTTGCTAAGGTTGGGCAATTGACGATAGTTAGCAATATCGATAGACTTATACTATCGGTAGAAAACTATCGAAAGTTTTTTGATAGCTGCTTAATTTTTTTCCAAACCTATTCAATAAAGAATTTCAACTAATTTAATTAAATTCAATTACCTACTACTTCCCATTTGGAATTTCAGGATTATAAATTATAAGTTCATAACTAATTTATTTGAATTTAAAAAAAGTATTCACAATTTACATGTTTACAATAACAATGAACAAATTAAATCTTCAGAAATGAAGAATAACGAAGAAATGGTTGATTTTAAGTGTGCTCCTTGAGTCACATACTTTCCGAAAGAAAAACGGGCATTTCTATTTGAACAATTAAGAATTGTAGAAAAAGGTCCCTACTTATAGAGGAAGTTAAGGTTATAAAAACCAGCCAATGCTTGATAGAGCGAATTTGGTTTATTTGCGCAAGTGTGAGACTACGTGTACTACCCAACATAATGTAATTAGTAATTTCGGAGAATTAAATAATGACACGTCCGATGCGATATCAAAGTAATATAGAAGAGAACACTTGAGCTCTAGGAATTCAGAGTTCAATTTAAAAAGAAGTCGACACTGGACAGAGACTGATCGGCACACTTCCGAGAGTTTCAAACTTGAGGTTAAAAAAGCTCCATCGATAGTGACCATCGATATGCAGGACCTATCGGTATGTAGATAGTAACTATCGACTATCGCCAATGCTATTCTCAACCCAAGACTCTTCATGAGTTGTAGTGGTACATTTTTTTTTTCCTTTTTAAAGTAAGCAAAAACTCAACACAAATATATATGTGTATATATATATATATACACACATACATATATATAATTTATTGTTCTTTTGATGGTGATTAATTTTCAAGAGAAAAGATTTGTTTTGGCCGGGATTCGAATCCGGGTCACCCGCGTCTATAGCGCTGACCACTTACCTTCCAAAGCTGGTGTCCAAGCCAGACAAATCTATTCTCTTCACCGAACCTATATCCCCGTGTCCTCGCAATTTTTGCGATGTATACAAGGGAAAGAATGTTCATTGAACATTACTTTAGGGGTGATGGAAATAGTTGGGGGGGGTGGAGTAAAAAAAAAACACCAAATAAGTGAAGCTTTTTTTTTATTTGTGCCGACGTTTCGACCTAATTTGTAGGTCATCTTCTGGTCAAATAGGAGAGGCGGCTTAATGAACCGTGTAAAATCCCCGCTTAACATGAAGAACATTACTGTAATTGGGACCTCGTTGATTACGTCAATTTTATATTTATTTTATATTTTTATAATTTATTTTTTATTTATTGTTCTATTGATGTTGATTATTTTTATTTTGAAGAGAAAAGATTTATTTTGGCCAGGATTCGAACCCGGGTCTCCCGCGTCTCTAAAACATGTAGAACTACAACTATTGAATTCTTAGGTTTAGAACGTGGTTGATACTGTGCTGTGTCTTATTCAGCGGTTGAGCAGGAGCTGATTTGTCCTAGACATGCTAAACCGCTTGAATTCTGTCAATCTAGTTCACTTTTTATTGATATAATTTATTTTATCTTTAATCGTGACTTGATGAAAATGTTTTTAGCAATAATGTGGCCAAAAATAGAAACAATTTAGTTCACTGAATATGCAAAGCTATACAAGGAGAACTCTTACATAAACTTTATTCAATTAATAACCTGTAAAGGTATTGCTGGCTGTTGAGGTTTTAACAAGATCCGGAAGGGTTGGCTAAGCTAAGACGCTAACTAGCCGTGAATTACCCATAATCCCTCTGGAGCAGGAAGAGGAGCCGAAGAGCTTGGTAACTAATGGGAGAGTCCAAAGACCAAGGCTCCCCCACTCCCGACCGCCTCCAGGTAATGGCGGCGGCTGTGTCTAATCTTCTGATAACAATCTCCGGAGATAGCAACCCACAGAAGGTTCTACGAAAAGCCATCCTTCAAAAGTTCCTGTCAATTAGCCTTAGAGGAAGAATAGTCCTTTAGGAAAATCTTGGACAACGGAAATCTTCAAAAGACCTAAAAATGTATCTTCTTCGAATTACGTAATAGCGAACGTGTGGAGAATGGAGCAGCCTTTGAACTAGGATGGAAGTGTACATTGTAAGCAATGAATGACAGTTAATTAAAAAATGTTTAATTATAATACATGTTTTTTTAATTTTTTTTTTAAATTTATTAATTGATATCTACAACTGTATTACAATAATACAACAAGTAAATAGGCTAAGTGATGTATAGTGACATGATAATGACAAGTAGAGAAACTACCCACTGGTAGTACTCTTAATTATTTTAAAATATAAATATGTTTTTCGTTTAACAATAATTACTTAATATTTTTTAATAAAAGAAAAATAATAAATATCTTGGTAGAAAGCTCACTAATGTTGGAAGCTCCTAATTAAGACATAATTAAAAAAAAAGGAGCCGAAAAAATTATTGGGTGTCTTAACTCTGTTCTGGGGACTTAACAGGTTAAGCTCTAAACAAAAAAATATCATGTTTCACTCACTGATTGAAAATGTTGACCTATACGAGTCCGAAAAATAAAACATGACTGGGGAAAGAAAGTTCAGTGTGTAGAGCGTTTTTCTAAGCGAAAACACCTACCGCTGCGTTTTTGTTTAGTTTTGTTTGGCGATTTTTAATAGAGGAAAAACTATGGAGTTCACGTCACCAATATGAGCAAAACGCACGTGACGTATTGCGCGAGGCTTGGCGATCTGTCTATGACTTACACAACTTTTTTTAATGAACTTAAAATAAATGTTGAAATCCCGAGGATATTTAAATATAAAAATATAATTGGGATGAGCAAATAATCGCGGACCACAGAGTAATGTATAACCGTCATATTTTGTTGATCCATAAAGCATAGATAATTGCATAAATCATAGAAATAGCAATCCAATGTGATAGAAACGTAATGAAAACCAGAGCAAAAAAAAAAAGAAAGAAAGAAAATATCAGGAACTTACTATTAAATAAAAATAACTTCACCATTTGGAGAAAGTGCTCTTATTAAAAAGCACAAGGGGGTGGGTACGGAAGATCGTGACTTCAATTAGGAAAATTTGAAATTGATACAAAAGGCTGATCTGTTAGCCACATGCAGAATTGTGAGAACATTCTTAAATTAGTAAAATCGTTGAATTTCAAATTCCGGAAAGAGGATTTCTGGTGCCTTGGTGCCAGAGAAATCTGTGAGAAAAATAAAAAATTATAACTTAATTATAGTAATAACGCTAAAGAATGAAAATTAAGTATATTAACATCTTTTTAAATATAAATACAAGATGTAAATACAATAGTATAACTGTAGGTATTCTAATTATGATGTTAATTGAGCTGAATTGATATTTTGAATTGATTATATCCTACTCTGTGAAATATCATACGCGATTTTTTTTTTTTTAATATGCGTTTTATAAGAAGGGACAGTGAATCCCTTTTTTTTTAACTGGGATTGGCAGTTGGATGTCTGAACTTCACATAACCGCATCATCTCTGGGATTCGCACAACTTGCATTGAGAACAGACCTTTTATACTTCAGTACTAGTCTTTCTGCTGCCATGGCTGGGCACAAGATGTCATTTTTTTCTCCTTATTTACTTAGGCTTTTACTTTTTTCAAATATATCACTTGTTTGTTAAACTACATAAAATAGAGGTTTTATTGGTATACTTATTTGAATAATATATTTTTTTTTTACCTCGAAATCCTAATTTGAATTTTATGTATGAAATATCATACCCTGGGAATATGAGGGTATATTCCACATTATTTATTTCATTGATTTTAGTTCAACTTATTGGATGAGAAAGACTAGGAGGCAGCTGTGAAACTGATTTTAAGTGATGAATTCGATGATGAAGTTTCATCTGAATTGCAGGAATCCGAAGAAGTAGAATAGTTTATATACCACCAAACGAGGGGGACAAGGATGATGCTGGGAGCGACGCTGAACGGGACCCTCATGAGGTTTTCCATCTTGGAAGAGGTATTCTTAAGAATAATTAGGAAGTGAGAGTAATTAGAAAAATCAATGAAACTAATTGAGAAACCAAAGATTTACATGTAGATAGAGTGATTGCTGGCACCAGTAAGAGCTCTGCAACTATTGCGAAGAAAAATATACAAAGAAAATGGAATGTTACGGAACTAGATCGAAATAGAAAATACGGGCACAAATAATTAAACGGTGGAATTGTAAATTTATGGATTTTGTACAAAAAGTTGAATCAAATCCCACTTTTAGAATTTCAGAAAAGAATAGTTCACTCTCTCAGTATTGAGAGACCAAGAGGCACCTCAATACTGAGATACCAACCCACATGATTGAATAACATCACCTAGTAGATGCCATTGATTCACAAATAACATGCGGCAAACGTGCCAAATTTCGTTGCATGAAATTTTGCTCTGCAAAAAAAAAAAAAAATTGTCTGCTTACCACATACAATAGTATAACCACATACGATAAATAAAATAAAATTTACAAATATAATTCTGTTTATTTCCTAAGCCATTTATTTCACCCTCTAAGTGCCCAGCGTATGAAAAATCATACGCTTCAAAAAACGCATAAAAAGGCGAAAAAATCGTGAAACTTTAAATTTGCCTTGAAAAGTAAGTAATTTCCCCCAAGTATACTAAGTATAAAGGAAAAATAAAATAAAAATTATTTCGGGATATAATGGGTTAACAAATACAATACAAATACACTCTAAAATACATTTAATTATTGCTCGAAGTGTCAAGAAATATAAAACCAGAATAATGCTAAAAATGTATACTTAAAAATTATAAAATTTAAATAGTTTAAACTATAATTGATTTAAAATTTCTAAAATCAGTTATTATTCTTCAGTACTGTCGGATGTCCTCATGGCAGCATACTTACCTCTTGGACACTATCATTACATTTTTTTATTTAAAAGTCCATGTGAATTGTTGGTCCTGTCAACCTGACAATAAAAAGGATGTTTTTTCGAGAGGTTCTAAGCTCAAATCATAGAAGCAACAATACATCATCCCTATCTTTCACAAGCACCGTTTGGATGAACTGGTTTTCCCCATTTATGGACATACGTTTTCAGACGATTCTGTGCAGTTTGAACTCGCTTTTCTCCTATTTTGACCAGACCATCGTGTTCGTCATGGAAAAATCTACCAGAAACTCATCTTACCAAATCTTGTGGGAAAAATTCAAGTAACCTGTAGTCTTCATTTGTATTAATTACAATCAAATGACACGAGAGGCATGGAGAAGAACAGTACTTAATAATTTCTTCTTCTGTTGCTTGATTTTATTTCTTATGATAATAGATCTCTCATCCACGCACTTAGTCTCCTTGTATTCTCAGGTACGAGAGTCTTGGCCATTTTTTTAAACAAGTGGCTTTGGGTTTTCATGTAGTTTCCATTGAAGGCGTGTGTCACTATGTGCTCGTCAATCTTAGGGATTTTTAAGTCAGTATCCTAAGTTGATAAGTTATCTAATCTATTAAACTAACAACCATATATGGACGCCTATATTTCATAAAAAGGTATACAGGAAACGGTATATATATATTAAGAAAGGGTATATAATAACATCAAATTATCAATCAAACATCTAATTAACAGTACAATAAAGAAAATTTCATTGTTCGTGATTTTGCAAGCAAAAGTATGTAGTTACCTAAAAAACTTACAGTTTTGTTGATAAAAATTACTAAGATAACAATAACAAAAACATGAATATTATCTTTTTCTCTAAATTTATTATAAACGTTTTCATGTTTAGAAGTTTTTATGTTTTATTTAGTAAACATTAAAATTTAGCTATGATTCTATTCATTTATGATGCATACATATAGGCTACAGGGCTAAGATTCAAATTATTATCTAGAAAATTAATGAATTGCTCTACCGTTTTACGCTGTTGTACTTTATGTGATTAAATTTATCATAACACGTTCAGATATAATAATTAAGGTTAATCTTTTGTATAATAATAGTGAATAGAAGTTCTGTGTATGGCCCCGTTTAATGTGGTTCATGTGATTCATGTTAGAGAAGAAATTAGTTGATGATTTTTTATTATTATTCTTTCTTCAGTCAACTAATTTCTTCTCCAACTTTTGTATAATAATTTATATTATACTAAATAATACATAGTAAGTTATTTACTCATATTAATATAGCTTAAAAACACTGGAACAATAAGATAAATTATTTCTTGCAGATTTAGATCCATATTAAATTAATAAACTAATAGGAAAGATACAAAAATTAATACACTAAGAATAAAAACAATATAAAACACTCATTGTTAAATTTATTTCCTCGTTGGCAGTAAAGTATTGCTGACGAAAATAATTTTAGATTTTCACATAACGGATACACTTGGACAGTCCTTAAATCAATTGAAATATTTATAATTAATTAATCTTAATTAAATTAGGCGATGTATTTACTATTGGATAGTTCAAGCAAAATAGAAAATACACACCAAAAACAAAACATTTGTTAATCTTTGTTATCAACCACTAGTTTAACTGTAAATATGAACAACTTTTATGAATTCTCTCTATCATAATTTAGCTTTATTTTTCTAAACTATGGATTGACATGCTCCTAAAAATAATTGATCACATAAACATAAAATCATCACGTCGTAAGCCTAATTCTAATTCGTTATTACTTTTAATTACCACATTAGATACACACTAATGCCACTAACTTTTATTTTTGGTAAATTGTTTTAAAACTGGAAACACAGTTTAGCTATATGGGATTTATTTATTATTAAACATATATATATATATCGTATGTAATACGACGTCGAAATCTGCGATCAGCGCTCGTGTTAGTGCATTAAAGTAGGCACGCGAGCACTGCTCGTTCAATATCATATACAGGTTAATATACTTTTCACTACAGCACTAATAAACTAAAACAAAATTAATTTGAAAGTCATACAAAAACACAGTTTTTTAAAATTTATAAGGAAGTTATTATTTAAAACTAAAAATTGTTTTAAATGCTTGCATATCACTAATAAGATAATTTAATAGAAAGGACAAATATATTTCATTCTGAATACATTGTTGAAAATAAGGCTTCAATATTCTTTTTTTCAAAAAATTAATCAATACGAAATTAAAATATAATAAAAAAATTTACAAATTTAACAGGAAAAAAACAACGGAATAAAATAAAAAACAAGAAAAGGTTAATGTTTCAAATAATTCAATATTTCTAAGATAGATAATTAACAGTCGTCAGCGTAGCAACAAAGAAATATCTTAAGCAATGTTAAACATTCAGATTTGATTAATAAAATAACGTATAGGACAATAAAAAAATGGTCAATATTAACCATTGCTCTGAAAAAACAAATTTAAAAAAAGTTTTACATTTTTGAGTTACAGAACTTTTTAGAAAAATGACGGTAGAAAACTTCTCCACATTATGGTTTTGCGCCATTAGACTTCCTTGCAATCGGATCCTGGTTTAGTTTAAAATCATGAATTTAAAAGAAACAGGTAATGCAACGATGGAAATGTGCAGCCCAATCGAATAAGTAGTTGAGTTGTTTGGTTCAGAGCGAGTAAAATATATTAAGGGAAGCGGAATTGTCTAATTCTTCTAGTTTTTGGTGTGAAATGGAATTGTAATGTAAGCAATAATTAGCAGGGTTAGCAGTATATATATATATATATATATATATATATATATATATATATATATGCTACAAACACAATCCGATCATTGTATTTATCCATACTTACGAAAATGAGCGGCTCAGGAGAAGTGTACACCATCAGTGTGCTCTCCGACGAAGATCTGAGTGCTATCAATTCAGAACTAGCCAACCCTGACAACACTTTTATGCGTCCCTGGCAATCAAAGTCACCTTCGCCTCAGCCACATACGACACTGAGCTAGCTGTGCTAATCAAAAGGGATACCCATTCTGCATTTATAACCCCAACCCAGGAGCGCAATTTTTCAGACGGGAGATTTACTGGAATCGCCTGTACCAGCTGTCCAACGATCTGGAATGTGATAGGATCGAAAAGAGGAAGTCGAATCGAATTACCGTTTTCAGTTCAGCTCAAGGAGGCTCTACTAGTTCCACTAACTGAGGACGCAGCAGCAAACGTAATACTAGCGTTTTACAATGAAACGTACTACCCGCTTAATAGGATCAACAGGATTCTAGATACTGCTAAGGCCAGCTTTACAGCCAAAGCTGGTAGGTTGTTGGTCACTTACTACTTAAGTTGTATAAAATATCTTACACTATAGTCTCCTCCAATTCAAATCCTCTGTTGAAGGACGTAACTTCACCATCCTCACAGACCACAAGCCACTGACGCAAATGTTTCGACAACGTCAAGAAACTGCAACGCCAATGAGGATCCGACTAGTAAACTTTTTCAGTCAGTTTACTATCGACGTTCGACATGTATCAGGCAGTGATAATATAGTTGCAGATACGCTGTCGAGGATGGAGGAGATAACTCTCCCTGACGACATGGGAAGAATAGCAGCACTAGAGCAAGAGACCGACTCCTGAATACACGAAGTGCAGCAAAACCCAGTCCTAAAACTTTGTTGGATGGACATTCCAAACTCCACAAAACCTTTGCTCTGCGAGACAAGCATATCAAGAGTGCGTCCGTCAATGCTTGCATCGCTGAGGCAAAAATACACAACCTCAGCCACCCAGGCATACGAGGTTCTCATCTCACAATGCTTCTCTTGGCCCAAAAGGAACGTCGATATAGCTTCTTGGGCACGAGGGTGCGTTGCTTGCCAACGAAGTAAAGACCACCGTCGCACCCCCCGGCACCTTTGCTCGCTTCGAACACATCCACGTAGACATCATCGGACATCTTCGTACCATCCGCAAAGCAACAGCTGCATTGTACGATGGCACAGAACACTTAAAACCACCTTAACAGCTCACCTCATCAGCGCATCCAGGTGGACTGACTCGCTCCCTACTGTGCTGTTGGGCCTTAGAGCAGCCAAAAGGAAAGATAACACCAGTAGTGCAGCAGAAATGGTATTTGGACAACCCTTACGCCTGCCTGGCTAGAAAGCAATCAACGACCTGAAGACAGAGAGGAGTTCCTGAAAAAGTTACAGGAACATTTTAAGAACCTTCGACCGGCACCACATCGCCCCAGCAGCAGCCAAACTTTCGTCCCTAAGGATCTCAAGAACTGCAGTCATGTCTTCCTAAGAGATGACACAGTTCGTCAACACCCCCCTACTCTGGGCCCCATCCGGTATTGGACCGTCAGGATAAAACCTTTACCATCATTCTTCCTTCTGGTCGCAAGACTGTCTTGAAGCCAGCCTAAACAATCCTAGAACCAGTGCAACAGACATCACCCAACATAACACCAAATACATGCAACCTTCGAGCAATGACTCAGCCACTCAAGCAGTCCCACCAGAGGAAGTACGAACCCGTTAAGGAAGACTCATCCGACTTCCCGAACGCTTCTATTTCTCCGTCATTGGGGGGAGGTGATGTAGCAGCCAGCTACAAACACATGTTTATTTTAGAAAAAATTGGACTTGACCAAATATTCACCGGATCTTTATATATACATTATATTCTTAAATGAAAGTTAACGCTGGAATTAGATGGAAATTTAATGGAGCTTAGAATGAATAATGGAAGTATGCGAGTACATAAAACTATATAAGTAAATAGTTATAACAGTGTATACTTCTATTTATAGATTTTTGAAAATGGAAATCATGTGGCTAAAAGAAATATTAGTATCAAGGAAACATCAGAAGCAAACGATATTTAGATGTACAAAAGCGGGTATATAGCATACATAATTTGAACATAAATTAAAAACAACCATCAATATTCAAACTCAAACAGAAAACTGCAAACTAATACAAACATAGTCCTGAGAAGGATTTGTGAAAACTTCTGAAAACATTTATTTTTAAATAAGTAAGTGCATATTCTTCTATTTATTAAAATGTTTCATGACTTAGTTCTTAATTATCTTAACAATAAACGAGAGGTATAGGTATTGGTAACTGAACCCCCCCCCGTTTTATTAAATTTAAAATACATTTTAATAAAACTTTATAAAAATTAACATATTTTAAAATTTAGGTGGTTTAATAATATGTTTTCTGGAAGGAAAGCTGTATTCACTTCAGGTCTCTTTAACAAAACTCATCAAGCTTGATTGTTTTTATTCTTATGAATAAACAATTTAATATTATCGATCCATTTACTCAAGACAGATTCAGCCATTACTATTGATGTAATAACCTTCATTATCCAAAAGGAACTAAAAAACAAATAGCAAACTGTAGCCTATTTTATAAATCTTCTACAGTTAAAAAAAATTGTATCAACTTGAAATCTGCCAGCCTCAATAAATATTTGCTATTAACATCTAATCCAGTAGCATAATACTAAGTGGTGTATTGAAAATTATTTCGTCCTAATTTTGTAACTACAATATATTATATGTAATAGCATTATCGTTTTCCTTCGTCTCAATCTAATATACAATTCATGTTGAGACTAGTGTGGGATCTAAATGTCCATAGCTATTTACTTTCACTATAGGGGAATTCATATATGATCAATAAATTCTCAAAACGTCTCCAAGGCATGTTATTACATTCTTTAAGTGAAAATCAAGCGTCTTCAAAATGACTCCTACATTAAAAAGGAAAACTTATAATACATTAGTTTGATCAAGCGAATTTAACTAACACGACAGTTTAGTGCATTATTTCTAAAACTTTAGCCGTTTCTGAGCCTGAAGTTTAGGAAGCATAAAATATTGTTTGACTAATTTGCGAAAAATCCGGAGAAGTACATTTTCGACATTTGGAGTTATCCTGTTTTGATCCTGAATATTATATTGATAAGCGAATCAACTTTCCTTATCTACAAACGAATTGTTGTAACGATAACTCAGAACAGGTACAATAAATCAGCCATACCCTACAACGAGAAATCAGACATTACAATATACTTGTAAAACCAGTGGGTCTAAATGGAGGTGAGTGTCTGAAGATGAACAAAAAGGGAGAGCTAAATAAAGGAAAGGAAAATCTTGAGAAAACTTTTAGGACCACGGAAAAGTACTGAGGAAATAGAGAGGAGATTTGAAAAAAACGAAAATATAAAATACAATAAAATTTAAATATTTTACTAGGTTTTATATAATACGAAAAAAAAGAGGGCATTCCGGTCAATCAATACGAATGTAAATGGCTTGTTAGACAAATAAACTCTTTGATACAAATCCAGATTAAGACTGCAATATAAAAGATGACAAGGTAAAAGATAACAATGGGTTATATATAATTATGGGTAGTTAAAGCGGGCATTTTTTAAGAAATGATCCACAACATAAAAGTGTCAAGAATTTTACGAAAAATGTAAGAGCGAATCGGTTATATCTGCAGAGAAAAAAAAGATTAGAAATGAATTAATGAAGAGAGATTTCAAGGAAGAAAATTGAGCAGAAAGGCTAAGGTTCTAAGCAGTCCACACTTGATCAAATCCGGAAAAAAAAATTATATAAAATATAATTTGTAATAAATTATAAATATAAAATGTAAGACCTATCAAGCCCATAGCCCTGAAGAAGACCTACAAAGTAGGTCGAAACATTGGCTACTCAATAAATTTTTCTCCTATTCTATGAGAATTTCTTTGACCTCTATCCGGACTTTCTTCCACACATATAAAATATAATTTGAGGGAAACTGTATTCACTACCAGGTATTTTCAATGCATTTCGTTTCATTTTATATTAGTTACTCTCGGTATATGAAGCGTATAGATTCAAAAGTGGAGAACTATGAAATTTCAAATATTGAGTTTTTCTCATTGTTCGCTCGTTCAGTCTATATTATGTTACCGAAACTTCGATTCAGTACCGGATGAGAATCAAGAGAAATATGAAATTAGACAAAATTGGTTGACATAACGAGCGAAGTCAATTTTTGAAATTTCAAAGTCACCCCTTATGAACCTATAGGCTTCATGTGTTCTTGAGTAATAATCCTGTTTGCAGGATGAATACTAGCGATTTCATATACATCATGTTTCGAAAAAATACATTTTTGAAATAGCTAGTATACATCCTGAAAATAGGATTATTTATTTAAAGAGAAAATACATTATTTCTCTTTAAATAAAAATATTTAAAAATTAAAGCAAGTAACAAAAAATAATAAAAAAGGATTATTTTTTATTTTCAGGATGTATACTAGCGATTTCAAAATTACAAGTAACAGAGCAATAAACACGGGTGTGACACATCTCTGAATATGTAAAGATTTCGGTTTAGGTTAGATAATTAAACAGAATTTTTAAGTCTCAAATTAGATATTAAATCATAATTAAATAAGTCTCAAATTATATACATATAATGCAATAAGTAAAGGAAATATTTGTAAAACAGAGCCAAAAACTCATAAAGAAACACTATTATTTATTATAATGCAATTGGGAAAAACCACAATGCAAAGCCTTATGTTTCAAATTTCTCCAGTAATACACCCACTTACCAGTCGACGTTTCGCCTATTCAGGCATTATCAAGACCCCCCCCCCAAAAAAGGGGGTTATGTCGATCACGATACCTTCTTTCAGTTGTATGTTGAACGTCTTGGTGGTGGGGTGCTGTCTCATGCTTGGAGCCTGCTAGGGCTGTTGATCGTTGGGATGTATTGCACCTTTTTCTTCGAGATGTGATTCACATAACCCTTTTTTTGATTTTGGGTCTTGATAATGCCTGAATAGGCGGAACGACGACCGGTAAGTGGGCGTATTACTGGATTTGAAACATTAGGCTTTGCATTGTATTTTTTCCGAATTGCATTATAGATAATAATTTTTATCAATAATTGATTTCTACAAAGTGATTCTCTCCAGTGGATCCATCATCCAACCTGGACTAATAAATACTATGCATAATACAAGCTGAGCAGTAAGCCATTGTAAGAAGAAAAGAGATTGAGAATCAAACTTAACTTCCTTGATAATGGTAATAATCATGAAGTAACTACTTGTTAATTATAAAATAAATGTTATTAATTTTTCGTAGTAGTAACAATTTTTTAAGTTTAAGAACACACAAAAAAAAATTGAAACATAACTAGAAATTTTCTTAAAGAAAATTTAACACATTTTTCTTAATTATTTTATACTTTTTATTGGGCTGGCTACAGAAGAGTGTTTCCTAAAACTGTTTCGGTTTTTTCCTTTGTTGCAAACTACGAACCTCCCCAGTAGATCCGATCCTGCCGATAGTTTCATACGTCACAAAGATGCTAATAATCATGAAGCAACTATTTGTTAATTATAAAATAAATGTTATTAATTTTTCTTAGTAGTAACAATTTTTTAAGTTTAATAACACACAAAAAATTGAAATATAGCTAGAAATTTTCTAGTCATAGACGCCATAGTACTTGTCGCAAGGAATAACACTTCTCCGGATTAAAAATATCGCAAATTTCGAAGATCTTAATCAGGATAATGAGACAAACTAATTAAATCATTGCATTTTTATCTGACACTGAGAAGTATTCAAAGTTTTACCTTAATTGGATATTTAAAGAGTTAAAAAATTCTGTTACATGCTTGCAGGCTTCGTTAATAAAAATGTTAAAAACCATCTACACAATGCTGCGACTAATCATCATCAGCAGCCAGCTTTCACTATTTTTTGCTAAAGTATGTTAAATGATAATAAAAATAAAACAATAAATAAACTAAGTTTATTATAAAGAAGATACAGTTGAAAACAAGAGTTCTGGAATAGCGGGTGGTAGGTTCTACCCTAGGCCTTTGCTAGATAACTTATCTATTTGTGTAATGCCCATTTCCTACAGCCTACCTTACCTTATCAATCCTTATCACAGGTTCCGTGGTTCAGGGTTAACCAAAATTCACATTAAATTATCAAAAATTACATTTATGTTATCATAAAATTGCAATTAGGACTTCGTCAATGAGTAAATCAAGACCGTTGTATGCAATGAGGCGAACCACAAAATTTCGATTATATTTAGTAACAATATAAAAAAATGAGCAGAAAAAATAAATACTACCAATTAGGAGACTGTACTGTATTGTATTTAACACCGCCAGGTATTCCTCTAAATTTAGGGTACAGGCGTTATAAAGGATGCCTTATGTTGTCAATAATTGTTTAGATTAATATTAATATATATAATTATCAATAATATATCTGCCTTAGCCGGATTTAAACCCAGAAACTACGACATAGCAATTCAGTGTTTTGCGGTATTGCCAATAAAGTGTACTGACCAATATCGAATCTAATTAATTAAAATATTAAGACTTATTAAGGTAAAGAGAAAATAAAAATAACGATCACATTAGAAGATATTGAATACATTAAATTATGTAATGTAATAAAATAATTTACACACTACATTGAGGCTGGATGATCTGTGGAGAATAGAGACATTGCACCTCAACGCTTTTCGGTATCGATCAATAAGGTGTCCCTATCAATTTCGGTTATAAATATTTACAATATTAAAACGAAATTACAGCATGATAAGAAAACCAATAGGCGTAGAGAAAACTAATATAAATATTATATTAGTGTATGGTGAATACTTTTTAGTATTTTATAATATAAAAATAATAAACTTACCACCACATCTCATGAAGCTACCGTGTGTTTTGTACATTGTAGAGACTGTATTGTTTTTAGGACAACACTGGTACAGGGACTTTTTATATATATATATATATAAATATATAAGTGAGTGAATAATCAAAATGCCGAACAACCTATATATAATATATTTATGCCAACAGACGATTGCTCAGAACAATATTATGCAATATATAATTTATTCACAATTTAGAAAAAGTTTATTAATAGGCAGGTTAAGTATCAGTGATAATATAAAAAAAAAATCTGTACCACTACAACCTGTGAAGGGTCTTCTACGGTTCAGTATATGGTAGAGACCATACCACTAATAATGGTTAATAATGGTAGAGACGTTTCATCGACAACGGTTGTGCAGAGAGGTGATCTGTCTTAGATCACGCTCAACCACCAGATATTTCCCTTTTTCCCCATTTAAGTCGCTGGACGAGCCCCAGGAGGTCCTAGATACTATGTGACTCATCACCGGCAGTGATAATGTAAATCTACACCAAATTATCAGGTAAGATTTCTTATATACTTCATAGGCATTCATTTGAATTGTCGCATCATTAAATAGCAATGGTGAGCAAGAATCTGAAGAAGAATCATAAATTAAGTTTATTAATGCATTTCTTTTTTTCTATTTGTATTTTTGATATTTGTTACTGACTTTTGATTTTCTTTAATAAATTTTCGATGGTCAAAACTGAGAACACTTTACTATTTACTAGAATAGTAAAATTACATAGTGTATAGTAGAATTACATAGACATACAATAACACATATATTACAGAAAACTTGTACTCCCCTAGTAGGTGTAGTTTACATTATCACTCCTATTTCTAAACTATTATATATATATTTTTTGTATTGTTAATTTTAAATATACAACAAATAAATGACGAAATAATAACCAAAGAAGAATGAAAACCTTACATTACTGCGGTAGCAACTTATATACTTTACATAAATCATGTTAGAGAGAGAAAGAGACAAGAGATAAAATATAGGTTCGCAGCAGTACAGCAGTGCCAGGACAACCCCCGAAATTTTGGACCGTAGTTTTACTGCCAACAGTAAAAGTACAGTCCCTACTCGAAGTACGGGTACAGTCAGCTCTTCTTCCCCTCCTATCACGGAACACAGGCTTTGAATTTTAAATATATATTTCATAGATGGGGTATATTTCGATAATTAGTAGTACTAAAATATATATTAAATAGCCAAACAATGCACAACATTAAGATGATCATTTCCATAATTAATTGCATTTAATGCATGAGATATGTGTATTTAATACAAATATTTAACATTACAGTGAAAAATAATAAGAATATATTTAAAAATTATAATTTAAAAAAAATAAAAAATAAATTATAACTGATATAATGACGTATGTCAATAAGATCCAAATTAAAGTAATGTTCAATGAACATTCATACCATTATATACATCTCAAATTGCGAGAACACAGGGATATGGGATCAGTGAAGAGAACGGATTTGTCTGACCGGGATGCGAGCCAGGATAGCTCAAGTATCAGAGTACTATGGAAGCGTGGGAGACCCGGTTTCGAATCCCGGTACTGGACATATCTTTTTCCTTCAAAATAAAATACTTCAGAATATATTTAAGTTAGTTATTGGAGGAATGTTCACGGATTAAGTCAATGGGAGTTAGTTTATAATACAATATTATTATTCAATTTCGTATGGTGGATTTGATATTAGTAGTTGGAAACGACGGATTGTGCAAACGGGGTCAATGACCTAAGGTCATTGTAGGGCGGGGGGGTGATTAGTGAGGGCGGGAGGGGGTGACCTTGGGCTAGTGGCTGGTGTTTGTGTGCACAATGTGGCAACAGTGTAAGGAATTTATTAGATCTGGCAACGTCGCATTTGTTTACATTGCGTTTCATTCATGTAGTGGTTTGACCTTTGATGACGTCTGGTCTTATATTTGTTTACTTCCGCGTCGACGCGGCCGGTTTCGTCTGTGAGATCAGCTTCAGGGCTGCTTTAAGTGGTTTATAATTTATCATCGGTAGTTAACCTGGTGCATTTGTTTGGTGGGGGTGATTGAACTTTGTACCGGTCTTGTGAGATGGGTGTGACGTAATTTCATTAAAACATCGTCGCTTTGTTTACATTTGAGTTGTAGTAGGAGTGTAAATAACCTTGTGACGTAACGGGGCATTGACCGTGTGACGTCAGAGCATGAACCTGGTGCATTTGTTTGCAATGGTGGGGGTGATTGAACTTTGTACCGGTCTTGTGAGATGGGTGTGACGTAATTTCATTAAAAGAAAAACATCGTCGCTTTGTTTACATTTGAGTTGTAGTAGGAGTGTAAATAACCTTGTGACGTAACGGGGCATTGACCGTGTGACGTCAGAGCATGAACCTGGTGCATTTGTTTGCAATGGTGGGGGTGATTGAACTTTGTACCGGTCTTGTGAGATGGGTGTGACGTAATTTCATTAAAAGAAAAACATCGTCGCTTTGTTTACATTTGAGTTGTAGTAGGAGTGTAAATAACCTTGTGACGTAACGGGGCATTGACCGTGTGACGTCAGAGCATGAGTCACAGCTGTGCCACCTCCCCGCTTCCCAGTATGCGTTTCTCAGCAGTTCATACTTTATCTCACGGATGATAAGGCGCTGTAGTAGTGCGTAAAAATGACCTTGTGACGTCAGTTCCGTCAGAGCAGACACCACTATCGTACTTTGAATTATATTCAAAGTGATCAAGGGAAAGAATTTTACAACTCAAAGTTTAATTCTCTGATGAAAAAATACTCTATTAATCATTATTCTACTTTTACCTCAATGAAGGCTTCCATTGTAGAAAGGTTTAATAGAACATTGAAAGCGAAAATGTGGAAAGCATTCAGCTTACTAGGAAATTACAAATTTTTAGATATTTTACCCCAGATTCTACATGAGTATAATTCATCCTTTCATTCAACTATAGGTATGAAACCGATTGATGCTCGTAATAAAAAAACGGAAAAGTACTTGCAAAGCAATGTATATTCTTTGGTGCCTAAATGGAAAGGACGAATACAAAAATTTATTGAAGACGATTTTGTGAGAATATCTAAACAAAAATCGGTATTTTCGAAAGGATATTTTTCAAATTGGTCAAGTGAAATTTTTAAAATAGTCAAGGTTCAGAAGACATATCCATACACATATTTGTTAGAAGACCTGAAAGGACAGCCAATCAGTGGTTCATTTTATGAACAGGAGTTACAAAAGGTTAAATATCCAGATGTATATCTTGTAGAAAAGGTTTTGAAGAGAAAAGGAAACAAGTTGTACGTGAAGTGGTTGGGATTGGAAGAACGCAGCTGGATTGACAGAAAGGATATTGCATAATGTTGTGAAAGAAGAAAAAAACACTCTGATATTAGACATTTATTTTTTTTTTTTTTTAATCCTGTTACAACAAAACGTTTATTAAAAACATTCCTAAAATATAAAATAGGATTTTTTTATTGACTTGTTGCTGCTATAACATGTAAAATAAAATCTAGTGATTGATAATTAATGTTCTTATTTTTTTTTTGGGTTTTTTTAACCTACACTTCTATGATTTAAGTAATCATTTATTTATTCATTTATTAATGTTTTAGAATTAATTAATTACAACTATTATATACTTATAACTACAATTACATATAACAATTAACAATTATATAACTAATGCAATGAATAATGGCCGTAAGGTAGCGTATCTGTATTGTTAATTGCTGTATGGCGTTTATCATCATATGGGGAAAGAGACTTTTTTTATTTATTAATACTGTTTGCACTTGATGTCTTTTTGATTGTATAATTTGAAATTGACTGTACATCGACTCGTAATTTCTTATAGTATTTAAATAATCTTGAAATGTGAATTCACGAACTGCACATTTTTTAATCCCTTTGGATCGTTTTATAAGTAAACCATGTTTAGTTATAAATGAATACATTTTTGGTCTTAAGCCAACGTATTCAACAATTGGATCTCCAGCTGTTTCATCTTTGAGCATTCCTACAATTTTTTTGTTTTTGTCAGAATAAGAACGATGCTCTGTCGGATAATTACTTGTATCGAAATAGTCTTTTAAATTGTTACTTATGTCGTCGTATATATCTTCTGTATTAATAAGGTATAGAAGTGAATCGGTGTCTATATAGCACAGGTTTATATTTTGCGGACCATAAGCTTTTAAGAATACGTCATAATGTAATTTGTACATTAAAACCTTTGAAAGTTCCAGTATGCTAAAACCGACATAAAGGGGCTTATCAAATACAATTTTTTCCTTCTCTAACTGGACGGATACTACATTTTCAGTGAAAATTATTCTCTCTTTGAAATTTGGCTTTTTAACTAGTTTGTTTAACGATCTTTTATTTGTTACAATTTTTAGGTCTATTCGTTTTCTAACGTTTTCCATAAATTTCCCAAAACAGGAGTTGTTCATGAGTTTGAAAAAATCTGACTCAAAAGGATTGGTAGACTTAGCTCTATGTTTGCTATTTAAATTAATGTATGGAGCCAACCAATTCTTTTGGTTAAATTTTAAAACTCTATGTATTTTTTTCAATTTAATCCCGAGATTTATAGCTTGTTTCAAGCGTCAAACTCTTCCCATTCGTGCACTATTACTCCGCAAAATGGACACCTTGTTCGGTCAGAGACTTTTCAATAATAAAATCCCGCAGACGCTAACCTCAAAGGACTCACTGGTGACGTCCAGCCGACAAATGTCGACAGACGGTCTTTCTCATACCTCAAGTTCCTACTTGTCAAACGTCCCATGATAAACTAACAAGTAAGGGCAATTGACGAAGGAGCAAATTTATAATTACCTCGACACCCTGCGACGAACGGGTATGCATTAGCTCATTCAACTAAAACATGACCCCCTCGAAGCGACGATCTCACAGGCCGACAACCAGTTCACGTACAGGGTTCTATACCCCCACATCAATGTAAACAAAATACCCTAAGACACGGGAATACTTGTCAATGCGGCAGTAAATATACAAGGATAAGTGTTTTTTCTTTTAATGAAATTACGTCACACCCATCTCACAAGACCGGTACAAAGTTCAATCACCCCCACCATTGCAAACAAATGCACCAGGTTCATGCTCTGACGTCACACGGTCAATGCCCCGTTACGTCACAAGGTTATTTACACTCCTACTACAACTCAAATGTAAACAAAGCGACGATGTTTTTCTTTTAATGAAATTACGTCACACCCATCTCACAAGACCGGTACAAAGTTCAATCACCCCCACCATTGCAAACAAATGCACCAGGTTCATGCTCTGACGTCACACGGTCAATGCCCCGTTACGTCACAAGGTTATTTACACTCCTACTACAACTCAAATGTAAACAAAGCGACGATGTTTTTCTTTTAATGAAATTACGTCACACCCATCTCACAAGACCGGTACAAAGTTCAATCACCCCCACCATTGCAAACAAATGCACCAGGTTCATGCTCTGACGTCACACGGTCAATGCCCCGTTACGTCACAAGGTTATTTACACTCCTACTACAACTCAAATGTAAACAAAGCGACGATGTTTTAATGAAATTACGTCACACCCATCTCACAAGACCGGTACAAAGTTCAATCACCCCCACCAAACAAATGCACCAGGTTAACTACCGATGATAAATTATAAACCACTTAAAGCAGCCCTGAAGCTGATCTCACAGACGAAACCGGCCGCGTCGACGCGGAAGTAAACAAATATAAGACCAGACGTCATCAAAGGTCAAACCACTACATGAATGAAACGCAATGTAAACAAATGCGACGTTGCCAGATCTAATAAATTCCTTACACTGTTGCCACATTGTGCACACAAACACCAGCCACTAGCCCAAGGTCACCCCCTCCCGCCCTCACTAATCACCCCCCCGCCCTACAATGACCTTAGGTCATTGACCCCGTTTGCACAATCCGTCGTTTCCAACTACTGATATTTTGGTTTCTTTTTTTTTTAAATCTCCATTTATTCAAATCAAAATATTTACAACACACACGTCTAATAAAAAAGGCTTCATTATATCAATTGTATTATAACAATAAATTAGTAAATTTTAATAAACATTTTTTTTTAATTCCTACTTTATATTATATTACGAATTCTCTACTTACATTTAATATACCAAATTTAAAGAAATAAAAAAAGAATAAGAATCGATAAATAAATATGTATCGACTATTTCAACAAACACTAGAATTCAAATTGAAAAAGTAAAATATATTATTTATGGGATTAATTTCATTTAGTTAAATAGATTATTATATATTGCTAGATATAATCATCAGATTGTATTTTGATATGTATTATAATCGTATAATTTTATTATCTTCATTCATATCGATTACCTTTCCACTTTACCTTCCTCTTTCGATCCCCATGTCTATCGAACATAGAAAATAAAAGAAACATAACGTCGAACTTTATTAATAACTTGTTCAACAGGAATGATTTTTATTGCAAATAATAAAAAACTGTTTTAAGATCAAACGTAATAATCATTTTCGGTGATTCACCCGCTATTTAAATCAACTATCTAGATTTGTAAAACGAATGCCTACTAAATAAGAAGAACCACCTGAAGTTAATCGATGGATTTTAATATTTTTTTAAGATGTGAAGTTAATATGCGCATAATTTAATCAGCTAAACTAGTAAATATTAATGATAGCCATTATTATGCACAATAATAAAATGTGATGTATTAAACAAGATGAAGTTCAACTTTTATTGGAGTTTTAAACAAATACGAAAATAATACAGTAAAATTAGAACGCTCATAACCTGAAGTCATCTGTCGTTTCTTCTACACCATTCTTCTTTTATTAATGGAATACAGTATTGAGCAACTACCCATTAGAACAATTTTTCTCAGTTTAGAGGTAATAGTGAATACCTTTTTAATTTAGAAAAAATAATTACTATTATTGTCACAAATGTTTTCCGGAGTGTTTAAATATAAAATCTGACGAATATATTACTGAAGACAATTTTAAGTAGTTTTAACTTAATTCGTAGCCGCTGTTAAGCTTATACGCATGGTAACTCATAAAAAATATTAGAATACTAATAATTTTTAAGAAATGTGTGAAATGTTGAGAAGGGTGCAATAAATACGAGGGTGGAAACAATCATTACATAAAATAAGAATGACAAATGGTATTTAAATTTGACCATTTCACACCACTCCAATTATCCAATCAACTATTTTCCACTATTTATGAATTATTTTAATTAATTAAGGTTACTTAATCTACTTTGATTCCCTTTGGTGCATCCCAGCAGCTGTTCACCCAAGAAATTACTACTATTAGTCCCTTTTTATATTAAATCATTGCCTCTTCATATCATAGTCTATCAAAGTATTCCAGATATTATATTCTCGGGGGTCCTCTAAAACTTATGCGTTCTGGAACGAACTCTAATTATAGTCGTATACTTTCAATGCGAACGTAAGTAATCACTTCTAATCGTATAACAGGATACAACTACTTGGCTGTTCACTTTTATCAACATTAATTAAACTTAACGTCGCTAAAAATATCATTCACCGTGGCCTATCCCTCTCTGACACCTGCTTCCATAAAACCAACACCCACCGTATCAAAGAAATCCTTTTAAAAAACAATTTTCCTCCCATTGTTTATTGTTAATAAACTCATCCATGACTACTATAACCCCCCACCCCCACATCCACCATCCACCCTATATACAGATCCTTGCCTTATATACCCTCTCTCTCTAATAACATTCAAAAAATACTTACTCTCCTTTATCCCCAATTTACGTATTGTCTTTAAATCCCTTAACAAACTCTCCCATATTTATACCCGTATCAAAGATCCATCGTATCCCCTGTTCTACTCCTAATTGTAACTCTTCCTATATCGGTGAAACTAAAAACTTCCTTAAAGATCGTATTACCTAACACAAATATGCCATTTCCTCCCATAACCATACCTCCTCTAAATTCTCCGAACATGGCCTTTCTTTAAACCACACTTTTGATTTTGATAATATGTCTATCCTAGCTACTGTTCTTAACCATGATAAACGCATCCTCTCTGAAACTATCCACATAAATTTAGATTCCTCCACTATCAATCTTAAGACTGACTCACATCACCTTTCCTCTACCTACTCCCAAATTCTTAATTTACTCAAAAAACCTTAAATTCTGTTACTTCGTCACTGATGTTTCCTTTGTTATCTATTGACATTCATTTTATTTCATTGTATTATCTTTCCGATTTTCTCATTTATTCATTCAGTGTTACTCTTTACTATCTCTCTTTCATCATCATATTTAATATTTTTACACATTCTTTTTTGGCTTGTCGATATAATTTTATCTATTTATTCGCTTTCCCTCATTTTCCTATACTCCAGTATAGTTACTTTTTGGCCAATAGAGATCGCTGCTAGCTCTTCCCTCTTGCTCCGTAACATATTTTTCATTGTTGGTTAGCCGGTGCACACAACGGCGCCTCTCCCAGTCGGTACGTCTTTTCTTAATATTTTATTTATTATATATTTTTTTATTTAGTCTTGTTCCATTCCTCACACTACATATTTTCCTATTTCCCACTTATCATTTTGGCATCCATCATATGTTGGTAATCAAAGAGTTCATATTTATAAGCACTATTTTTAATATTTTAATTTTTCAAATTTATTTATCCAATCAACTATTTTTCAAATTGTTAAGTATTGTACACAATAGTTACTCTACAATAGTAATACAATAATACACAATAGTTATTGTACAAATAGTTCCATACTTATATTTTTAAATTGTTTACATTTCTGTCATTCTAAGAGATACCTATTCATTTCTTTTACATGTTCTTGTATTATTATGTTTCATACATTTTACTTATGTAACCTCTAGAAGTCCATTATCATGCATTTTATATCTCTAATTTACTAGGTTTTTCTAAATCCTTCATGTTCCACCCTTTTTTTACATGTTAATCTTCTCATTTTGTATTTTTCTGTTTACCTCCTCATTTTTACTTCCCTTTATATTATGTTTACTTTTTTATCCTTTCTGTACATTTAGTTTTTGTATTTTATTTTGTTTTATATTCGTTATCTTTAATTATTATATCTGTCACTATTTTAATTTCAGTTCA
The DNA here is from genome assembly GCA_037127475.1 of Arma custos. Lineage (NCBI taxonomy): Eukaryota > Metazoa > Arthropoda > Insecta > Hemiptera > Pentatomidae > Arma > Arma custos. The sequence goes on from CM073764.1 coordinate 108,390,179, forward strand.
TTATCTTTAATTTTATTAAATCTGTCAATATTTTAATTTTATTATATTCTGTAACTATTTTAATATTCGTTCTCTTTAATTTTCATATCTGTCACGCTACGATTTATTTTTATTACAGGATTTATAGCGAGAAGACTGAATTCGACATTAAAATGTGAAGAATGTTTGAGAGCTGTAGAATCAAACCCGAACGCCATTGTAAATGGACGACTTATTATAATGAAGGACCGAAGGGGGTTGATCCTACCCAAATTTCAGTGATGATGTCACTGAAATTTGTAAAATAAGTGAAAAATTGTTTAGGTACATGTCTAAGCATAAAAGACTCTCGCCCAAGTCGGGCTTTCGCATCACTTCAAATAAAGCATTGCATTGGCAGAAACTCCTAATGCAACACATTTTCTAGAGGACGAGTCTCACTTCTCATCATTTCTGCGGTGGGAATATTATATTTAAAAACTAGAATGTACCACGAATTGAAACGTTTCTAATGACAATCTGCATCTGGAAAAGATACGTGCGATGAATAATAAACATGTTTTATTTAAGGGGCAATAACATTAAAAGTAATTTAGTTTACAATTAAAATACTCTATTAACCGAATGAGCTTCATTTTCCCTGTTTTGCCACCCATTATTTACTACTATATGTAAAAAGTTACCACATTAAGACGAACGGTAGTAGGTAGTGCAGGTGCTGGAAGTATTAAAGTAACTAGAGCGGTGTGGAGATGAAATGTACTATATTGGCTGCCGGCAAGATAAGATTGGTTATTGTTTGGGGTATCAGGTCTACAGCTGCTCCCCAGTAATAGTATTACTAAGGAAATAACCAATTGGAACATTCCACGGTGTATTTACCCCGACAAGATAAAACACGAGGAATTCTTGGGCTAAATAAACTGAGCGCTGCAACACTTTCTCAGCTGTAAGGGGGCGGAAGGAGTGGGGGAGGGGAGGGTGTTGCGGCTTCACTCGCCTCTCTTCAAACGGGCCCTGATGCCGCTTCTAGTTAGTTCTATGTTCTGTGGCGTAAACTAATAGGAAAGATATAGATAATAAACTAGGAATAGAAATATTAGAAAGTTGACACTAATTTATTAATTGATTCCCTCGTTGGCAGTAAAAATAATATTAGATTTTAAGATGTTGACGGATACATCTTGACAGTCCTTAAATCAATAGGAATATTTGTAATTTATAATTAATCTGATAATTTTAATTAAATTAGCCGATGTATTTACTAATAGGTAGCTCAAGCTAAATACAAAATGCAAACCGAAGACAAAACATTTGTTAATGCTATGGATAGATAAGAAAAAATGTGTCTTTTCATAGGTAAAAACGTTATCATTTTAAAAGCAATCATAGATCTTTAATGTATCACATTTTATAAAAAAAAAAGTCTAAACCATCATGCATGGTCAAATCTGGCGGTTGTCTGACCTCGCCCAAACCATCGCCTTGTAAAACAGCTTTTATATTATCCAAAAATGAGCCATAGCAAGAAAAAGAGAATGTAATTATGGGAAATGTTAATTTTAGTCAAATTAATCAAAATGTTAAATTTTAAATCTGTGATAATTTCACCTACAAATGAACGTTTCGACGAACTTATGTTATCTATAAATATTTTTATTTTAAAGAGAAACGATATGCCCCCGGTCAGGATTCAAACCCAGAACCTCTGTCTCTCCGTAACAGAGAGACGTTCCGGGTTCGAATCCAGGCCGGGGGCATATCGTTTCTCTTTAAAATAAAAATATTTAAAAATCAAAACAGCTGCCCAATAATTATTAAAAAAAAAATATCATCTATACTTCGATATGTTAGTTGAAACTTTTATTTCTTGCAGAAACAATTATAGAAATATAAACATATAAAATATAACTCTCATTTCCATACTAAAGGCTCGCAATAACTCGTATTTTTGGAAAATATTAAAAATGTAAAGAATAAAGAGTTAAAACTTGTAACTCAATTTTCAACTTGTCGCTCAAGAAGCGACAACCTGCGGAACAGATGCCAAAACATTATAACAAACTAGTAATTAGTAGTTAAAATAACAAAATGTCCACCAATAACTATTAAAAAAATATATTATCTATACTTCGATATGTTAGTTGAAACTTTCATTTCTTGATGAAATGGATAACAAAATGTACTCATTACCAAAATTACACTCCCGTTTCCGTAATAACCTCATGAAAACTAGAATTTTTGGGAAAATATTTAAAAATGAAATGAATATAAAGTTATAACTTGTAACTAAGCTCGAAGCGACAACTTTCGAAACAGATACGAAAAGTACACATATATTTATAACTCCCCAAAAAAAGATTGGTTTTAGATAGATTTTTTGATGGCAAATACTAAGGCGTAGTCAAAAAAGCATAATGGAAATATATCCTAACGCTGCTGGGGAAGGAGGTTTCGAGCATCTGAAACATCCTCTTTATTGTTAAATTTAAATAGCCAGCTGTCTGCATAGATTTAAAAAAATAAATAAATGGTACTTATAGTTTCTGAAGGTAATGTTCTCTACTGAATATTATATATATGAAAGTGAGTTTTTTTTATTCATTCTTTTATTGTGGTATTCATTTATCATCATGTTAATTCCATTATATTTTCCTGAACACTGTTAGACGAAAATAATTAATTCTAGTGGAATCTGCCAAACAGAAACAATAAATAGATGTCCAAAAATTAATTACAGCTAATAAATTCTTAATTATTTTTCACAATAGTTTTAGATATTCATGGGCATAAAATAAAATTCGGATGAGACGATACAAATGGATACAAAGAAACTCTACTGCTTCTAGGCCAACTTTTGTGAAATGATACGGGGCAGATCACACACAAACACTAGTTTACCCCGATTAAAAATGTCCAATTAATAGAAAATGGATGCGAATCTACAGATGAACAGGGTCCATCTACGGCTATTATTAGATAAAATACTTATTTAAAAGCAGGATTTCAATGCTGGATATACTGTTCGGCAACACAGTGTTATAGAGCCTAAGCTATTCAATTATTCCAATAATAATAAAATATCAGTTAGGCTACTGAGGAAGACACTTAATTGTTCAAGTTCGCTAATCTAAAGATAACATTAATTAATCAACACACTCATGTTTGTTGTTTGTTCATTTAACGTCACTTTATGCTGCTATGGCTAATCGGACGATGCTACAGTGGGAGCTCTAAATTTCGCCTATCCAGGTTTAATTAGGATAGGGATTTTTAACGAGTGCCTGACATCGTACAGGCTCGGGACCCCCGTTTAACGTCCCTTCCGAAGGACGGCGTAACTAAGGATTTTTTACTCATAAACACACTCTGATCTTACAAAAAGGAAAGATAGGAAAAATTGTATATAGATTAAGAATAAGAATTATACAACATGTACTGTAGGGAGCGGTTGGCCAGGGAGATCAATCTAGGGGAAAACGCAGGATTTTCCCCCAATAAAGGGAACCCACTTCATAGAAGCTAAGTGAAAGCCAGGAGGATCATACATCCAGAAGCCTACATAGCTGATAACAGAATTAATTGTTTATCTACTACAGCGTGATTTGACCTCAGGACGTTAGGCACAGGAAATCAGTGCTCAATCACTAAGCTAACCCGTTTTTACTAATTAAACCTATTAGTCTTAAATTTTAATGCTTTATTCAGCAAAACCATATTTCTATATAAATTTATTGGACATATCTTATTTCCAACATATTATTAATATTTACTTTTGTATCACTATACAATTTCGTAATGCAAATGTACTAAAACAATATATTGTAGAACGATACAAGAACTAAAAATAGAAAATTAATGATTTTTTTCATCAGCATTGCATTTTTTATAGTATTAATGAAAACGTCCTTCTTAAATTTTTTGCTAAAAAAATTAACGACTTTTACTAAATCAGTAACCTGTTTTATTATGCTACAAAATGGGACATTAAAAAAGATTATGAAAATTATAATAAAACTTATGTAAATCCAATTCATTTTTATTTTAAAACAATAGCGGCTAATGTTATAAGTTATTGTTTGCGATAATTACCTACAAAAATATAGGTAAATTTATTTTTAATTTCCACTTTAATAGTGAGTAACAACGATTCATAAATTTAATAAAACAAAACATAAAACGATAGGTGAAATGTTGAGCAAAAATGTTCAACAACCTCCCTTGTTTTATGAACAAAATATATTTCAGGTGTAAAGGGACCTACACACGGCCAGTTTGGTGTGTTCACATCGAACTGACCGTGTGTAAGCTAAATTGATGTGAGCTCGCATCCAAAAAGAGGACTGATAGACTGATGAAAATTCATCATTTCGGCGTGAGACACCGAACTCTGAACTGAGTGATAATATTGTTAGTTGGGGCAAAGATTTTCTTTTAGAATTTATAGAACTGTTCAGAGGAGAGGAATGTTTGTGGAAATTAAATTCAAATGACTATGATAACAAACAAAAAAGAGAAGAATCATATAAAATTCCTGTTTAAAAGGTTAAAGAGATCGATCCTCTCTAAAACTAATCGGTACTAACGAAGAATAACGCGTTTGTGGGGCGTTATTGCTGTTCGCATATTTCTATCTTGTTTCTTAATCAAAGGAGAAACACGTGATAGCAGGTCCAAAAACGTTTTCTCGTCCACCCTCAAGTAATTATGCCAGTCTTTAGGATGAAATAGAAACTGCTCCAAAATAATAAAATGAGAGTATTTAGCCGTTTTAAAAGCCATAGCTTAACCAATACATGTAGCTTTTTTCTCGTTTTCACTATAAAACAAGCCAATGCACTATATAGAAATAACAATCCATCGTCCGAAACATGATGTAAACACAAATTAATGTTTAATATGTTAAATACATTACACAACTATAAATATGATATAATATATTAGTTATATTACATAATAATATAATTAGATTATTATATATTATTACATAACTATTAATATGTTATATGTAAATGTTGTATGTTAAATACATAACACAAAATACAATAAGATCTACTAAAGCTTCCAAGGGGTAGCACATAGAACTGACACACCAAAGTGGACATCCCCACGTCCGAATGTTGCGTTCAGTTAGAAGTGACAATTAGAGACGAAAACACCAAACTGAACGTGTGCAGGCCGCTTAATCTATATCTAAATACATTGGTTGGTGCAAAGAAAATCACAAGGAACGAACCTAACCGGCCAAAAACTAATATTGATATAAGTTTCATTTAATTCTACTACTTCAACTAAAAATACTTAAAAGAATATATTAAGATTTAAGGATCATCCAGTTTCACTAACTAAGGATCATAACCCACATTCGTACCATACAATGCATTGTAGGTTAGATTTAAATTAAATACTAATATAAAATAGCTTTCAAACAGCTGCATTTTCAAACCTCACATATATGCACTTCGCAAAAATGAATAGGTATATTGCTAATTTTGTACTTTATACTTTACTAAGCAATTATGATATTTTATATTTAATAACTACATAAATAGTTAATATACCGCATGTATATATTTATTTATTTTATTTGGTTTATATTATTGTTTTGTTATGGAATAACTGTAAGCTACATAGCACCATTACTTATTGCCCACAAGTGGCAGATTGTAATATTTCATTTAAGTGTATTAAAAAAAAAATTAATGGTTAATGAAGTAGAATTTCTAACAAGTAATAATGCTTTTTACAATAATATAATAATATTAAACTGCTAGCAAAAGTAAATGCAACAAAGTTAGTGGTATCCCGGTTCATTTATAGCAATTTTAGGTACTAAATTTATCTATGTGTTCATGATGTCCTTAAATATATAAGTAATTTGAATAGGTTCAGCGGTTAATTAAAAAAGCTATGACAAATAGGCATCATCAGATTCTTTTATGAACTGTAGTTTAAAGTTTCGGATTTACCTTAATATTGAATAGATAATTCTAAAATTAATTTTGTTGTGCTCTAAGAGTACTGTACCAAAAGTAGCTTGATGCAGTATTGCTTTATATGATTAATTAGTTATTAAATAGCAGTTTTATTAAGTATTAATTAATAAAACTTGGAATAAGTATTTTTCTGCAGTAGAAAAAAAAGTGATTACTACCTCCTATCAGTGATAGTTGCCTTCATTTTCTCCATCATCTTTACTATTCTTCGTACTAGGCTAGTTTCATATCTAATTAGGCAAAGTATATAAGTATTTATATTAAACTTCAAAACATGCATTGAGTTCATCCGCTTGTGTTGGCCGTGGAATCACTAGTAATGCTTGACCAAAATCTCCTGCCAACAAAATCATTGCTACACCGAATCGGTTTTGATTGTTTCGCAGATCTTTCTAAAGAAAGCCTACAAATACTTTTTATGAGCCATCGTGCATTCATCCCACACTATTAACTTGCATTGCTGCAAACCTTTGCCATTGAAGAGTTCTTCGAAATGTAGCAAGTCGGACTTTCGTTGTTTTGAATATAAAATGGTAATTTTAGTGCTGAATGGGCTGTTCAACCGCCCTACAACAACGTTATTGGCAATTTCATTCTGTAAGCGAATTTTTGCTTAAATCAATGAAATTAAACGATTTTTTGCTAAAAAATGAAATTAAACGAATTTTTGCTAAAATCAATGAAATTAAACGAATTTTTGCTAAAATCAATGAAATTAAACGAATTTTTGCTAAAATCAATGAAATTAAAAAGTCCTGTACCACAAGCGGCATCCAAAAAAGTAAATCACTCCAGTTCCATCATTTACAACTTTCAAAATGTATTAAAGACGTACTTTTCCTGTTGATTCAACAGCGGAACATTTATTCAAACCGATTTCCTTAAAGCATCGAGATCGAACAGTTTTTCATGTTGCAACTTTTGATTAAAAGCGTCGTGCATTGGGCGATTAGGCGCGAGCATGCCTACTGTGTTTCACAATGAAATCCGTTAAAGATTTTAACTTTTGTTGGAAGACTCTTGCTGTAATATCATGGCGACCGATGGGTGATTGTCCAGGGAATAATTGATGTTTGATCTCTATCCACTTAGGATTCCACGTGAACGTGATAAATAAGTCTGCCGTGCCATAATGACGGACATAAGTCATGGCATCTTGAGCATATTCATGCATACCGAGGGACTTCCAATACATGTTGATGGGAGAATTGTCACCCGGCCAACATTGTTTGCATTTCCATCACTATTAATCGCATCTCGAAGGTGAATATACTCTTCAGAACGGAGTTAGGTCTGGTTCAACAGAATGAACGGTAATAGCCCTGTTTCTATTTTGACATACATATCAACAGCATATTGATGAAATAATCGCATAAGATTAATAGTTCATTGAAATAACTTTTTTATTAGTTTCAGCATCTGTAAATAAAATGTTTTAATGACAGTCATTTCAAAATATGCATGCCACCAGATAATTGTAAACAAACATTTTTGACAATCTATGGTAGATGTAGATAGATATTTTTTAGAGCCGTTCGCGAGTTTTGCGGTTAGCAAGACAATTGGTGATTCATTTTTATTATATAGATAGATAAGATTTCAGTTATTTATTTAATGATACGGACCGAACATGGAATCTATTAGACCTACAGAGCTGTGGTTGGGCTCAAATTGTAGAAAATTTAATTTACCTTAACCTAAAATGGTTACCTATGTTTTTTTTTTCAAAAACGCACTGATTATGAGATACAGGTCAAAAACTGTAATAACTGTGAAAATTTCAAGGTTTTTCGGCCACCGAAGGTTTCCCTCGTCATTTTTACGGTTTTTCTCTACATAAGGACCTTCTTCTTTGCGCCTTAGCAAAAATATGAAGAAAAAAATTGGTCGAGCCGTTCTCGAGTTTTGCGGTTAGCAAGACATTTGGCGATTCATTTTTATTATATAGATATGATTTAGACATGATGAGTGAAGCTATTTCACAATTTCTAGAAGAATTGTTAGAATTGGGTAACATAAACAATTCGTTTTATTTAACAAAGTATCATTTACTATTTTTTTTAATAATCACATCAATTTTTCATTGCTAATTTCGTTAGTTTTTAACGATATATAATAAATATTAAATTTAGGATATACATTATCGGAAACTACATAACTTCATTTTTTATTAAGATATCATTAAAAAACAGTGGACAGTAATAATTAATTCATATTATAAATCCAACGAAACTAAAAAATAAGTTCAGATAAATTTAAAAAAGGCAACAATGGGCAACCAAGATAATTTTTCTAATTTAAAACAAATGAATTTTTAGATTCACCATGCAGTAACTTTCACTGAAATATTTATTTTGTGTTTAAAATATCATTTTTCATGGAAAAAATCGCGTCTGGATTATGAATAAGTGGGAAATGAAAACTTTGAAAAGCTTCATTTTGGCATGGTGACGTCATCAGACTAGTTTACATTTTTGTGATCAGAAATTCCTATGATGTTTTTGCATTTTCATCAAAAGCTTCATTTTGGCATGGTGACGTCATCAGACTAGTTTACATTTTTGTGATCAGAAATTCCTATGATGTTTTTGCATTTTCATATAGAATATTGTGTTCATCTTGATAATTAAAACAATTGCTGATTAATTAAATTAACTTATTTCAAGTAGAGTCAATTTTTATTATTATTGAATCCTTTTATTTAATAACTATTAGCTTTATTAAACCTATACATAACAAAGGTTTCTTTATGATCTTTATTTGAGTGTGCTTAAAACTTTGTAATGCAGAAATGCTTTCTTTATCACAATCACTTGGTTCACTAAAGGACAAAGTAGAAAAGTCGTCAGTTTTATCATCAACATATGATGAAATGTTATCGTGTTATGTTGTGCATAGGGAAAGGCACATTTAGAGTGCAGGAGAAGAGAAGAGTACAACGCTTAAACTTTCATTAAAATGATCTTCAAAGGCATAACAGTTTGTAGAAAGAGGTAGGTTATCTTTTCTAGGGTTGATTTCGTGGTGTTTTCACACATTGGCACACAACAACAGTATTTGTAAAACACGATAAGTGATTGAAGCTAAAAAGTTTTTCAAAAATAATTTTATTACAAGGAAAAGTAGCGAGAAAAACTGACAACAAGCCTGATGACGTCACATTATGTCTTATCAGAACTAACCGTTTTGGCGCGAAATCCAAACAGAAAAATTTGTGTAGTCAAAAAGTCCATATTTAAAAAAATATTTTTGCATTAAAATTAGCGGTAGACCATTACTTAAGGTTGACAGATTTCATTGAATCGATTGTTGAAAGTCACCTTGGTTGTCCATTCATTATTATACAATGTATCTAAAAAAAATTATACAAATAAAAAATCACAGATTCATTATTATGTTAAAATAATTAACATTCAAAACTTAATTTATAAAATAAAAAATAATTCTTTGTTACATAGATAATACTAATCTGAAATCGTTATTATGGTAGAACACGGACTGCTTGCGCGCTCTGTCGGAATTTTCGGTAACTGTTATCCCTCATACCGAACTTCGGTTAACTGTTAACCCTCATACCGAAACGGGTAAAGTAATCTTTAGTTCTAAATTAAAAAAAAAAAAACACATGAATAATATTTATAATCAATCCGTTAATTATTATTATTTTTGTACTGTATTATACTGAAACGAAGTATTCATCAACATTATAAAACTTTAAAACTTTATTTAAAAGCAACATTTTAACACTACAAAATTGTAACTAAATAATACACAAATCAAAATAACTTCCACGGTTCTCCCTCACACCCGTACCCGTACCGTGGAATTTGTCTGCCACATAAAGTTTCGTGACAGATCATTTTAAATAAATAATTTAATATAAGTTACTATATAAGTACATCCAAAATTTCAGATGTGTAAATTCAAAACTGAAGGATTCTATACAATCTTTGAACCCTTATAATATTAAAGGGGAAACCCTTGATTATAATTGGTGGAATTATCCTAAATTCTTTCTTAAATTATACAAAGAACCTATCTGGCAAATTTCAAGATGCTAACTTCCTGATTTGCCTTTAATTATGTACTATAATGGATTCTCCACACAACACAAAACACTGTCACGCCCCCCCCCCTAAATTTGCCCTTGCTGTAGCCTATATGTTATTCTGATGTATAACCCATATTACTGTAAAGTTTCATCCAAATCCGTTCAGTAGCTTTTGCGTGAAAGAGAGACAAACATACAAACTTTCGCATTAATAATACTAGCATTGGCCCGCGGCTCGCTCGCAAGGCATTTGGTCTGCCACATAAAGTTTCATGACAGATCGTTTTAAATAAATAATTTAATTTTTTTTTTTTAACTACATGTTACTCGTACATCCAAAATTTCAGATGTCTAACTTCTAAACTGACGGATTCCATACATTCTTTGAACCCTTAAGTTCCTGATTTGCCTTTTATTATGTACTATAATGGTAACACAAAAACTATCTGGCACGGGCCCCCAAACCCCGCCCCCTAAATCCGCCCTTGCTGTAGCCTATATGTTATTCCGTCTATAACCTCTATTACTGTCAAGTTTCATCCAAATCCGTCCAGTAGTTTTTGCGTGAGAGGCAAACATCCAAACTTTCGTATTTATAATAATAGTAGCATAATAATATATAGTATAAAATAATAGTACCATATTTAAAAAAAAAATTCAAATAATTTTTTCAAAAAATTTACAATAAAAATACATGGAGAGAACATGGTCTTGGTGGAGGAAAAAAAAGAGTTTCACATAGTTAAAAAACCATTTACCGCCAAAAGATACAACAAATACCAATAATGTATTTAATAGAACAAAAAGAAATATATTTATTTTAAAAAATCCCCAGACAGAAGTGAATACAGGAGCTTATTTAATTTAATTATCGATTAATAACAATTAGCCATTAAGTAGGTATTTTAAAAACCTGGAAGAGCAATATGAATTTTTAAAATAAAATTAAAGTCTATGTGGCCAATTTTTCTCTTACAGATGGTATAAAAATGTAATTTTTGACCAAAAGTGGAGTTAGCAGTGTTACGGCCGCTCAGTTGTAAAAAAAAAAAAAAAATATCTACTATGAACATACATTTTTTTTTTTAAATTACAACTGAGCGGCCGTAGCCAGCAGGTTTACACACTTAGCCGACGATATGCAGCTTTTTATTTTCTTATCAATAAAATAATATTTTTTTTTCCTGGCGTTTTTTACAACTTAAGGAGTCATATCCCCAATACCCAAAAGCCACTGCTCTCTGTCCATCCAATCCACCTCACGGAGTCCGCTGGCTGCCATGCACTCCTCCACGTCCTCCGTCCATCTTCTGTTTGTTTTCCACGCTTTCTTCTTTCGGATGGTATATAGTTATGAATTTTCTTTGGCCAGCGGTTTTCGTCCTTCAGCATTAAGTGGCCATACCACTTGTAACTATAATACCTCTGTAGTTTTGAGCAATCCTTCCTTTGCCCTTTTTTGAAAACTGGGGTGATATATCCATGATTCCATTCTTCAGGGATCTCTCCACAATTTAACAGAAGTGTCATATTCCCTGCCAGTGCCGCTTGAGTTCGACTGGGCTTGCTTTAATTAAATCTATTGGAATAGAACCGGGACCAGGAGATTTCCCATTTTTCATTTCATTGAGAGCTGAGTCCAGTTCTACAACTGTTACTGGCGGTATTTCTTCCTTAATAAAATAGATATCAGTATAAACAGTGAAACTGATTAACAAACTGGACGGACAGAAGTTTACTGTTGATCAGATCAGTAAGTAATAAAATGATATTGAAAAGGATTACTTAGTATAAAGGTTTCACTAATACGGGAGCAAAGAGAAATTAAAACTGAAAGGATTAGAATAATGTATATATTAGGTGATTTATCGATGTGTTGTAATTTAGCGGCATAACCTATATCACTGTAAAGTTTCATACGGTAAGTAGTTTTTGCGTGAAGAAGTAACAAATATTCATCAATCCTCAAAAAATTTCGCATTTATAATATTAATAGCGAAAAATGTAGATTTTGCGATTAAGAATCACGTGACAAAGCTACTCAGGGGGGGAGCTCTTTAGCGATGCTAACAATGTTTAACAATTATATTAACATCCGTGATTACCTAGTGACCATATGTTGAAGGTAATATTGAGAATGTGTTTTATCCTAGTACTTTATATCGCTGCTCCGGAAGTATAGTGAAACGTTGGCAAAAAATTTATTAACACGGTCTATACCAGTAGAAATCAATAAAGTCTTTTGAAATAATTCATTATTTCCTAGAGACTTATGTTTTTATATTTAAACACATGAATAATTGAAGACGGTATGTATTGAAACTAAAAAAATTGAATAATGATACAACGAAAATGAGGGCTTACAAATTAAAAAAAAACTCACGATTCTGTATTGATAGTGTGATTTCATGGGGGGAAATATTGGACTTGTACTACAAAAGATAAAAATAAATATTCGAAATTCTTAACATTTGGGAAAAAACATCTTTATTAGAAAGAAAATTAATTAATTATTAATAATTAATAGTCCAAATTTGCAAATAAATCTTTCCTCACGCCAATGGCTGATTATGTATATTACTAACTTTCATGTAATATTTATCAGTAATTTCTTTTCTTAAAATGTGGCACGAGTTGTGATTCAATTAAAAAATAATAATGATAAGATAACAGAAACACGGTAAAAACCAAATATTTCAATTTACAATAGGCTTCACATTAGACTTTCTTCTATTGGAAACGTCTTTAAGAACTGATAAGAGATCTAATAGAAAAACAAAGGTTGAAAAACTATTTAAGCTTCATATTTGCAAATATAACATGATATAAATGGGCCATTGAATAGGAAATTAACCACATCAGCAGTGCAGCTTATTTGGCATAAAAGTAATGAAATTAAAATAATGAACTAAAAAGGTGAATTCCTGATTGTTACAATAATAAAAAACTTAAAGAACATAAATAATAATATTAGCACATCGCTCCATCAAAAGAACAATGACATTGATAAAAAATTGTCATTTTTGAGACAGGCTTTTAATAACATAATAATAATAATCTTCATCGTTATGTCATGATTCGTTGACGTGTAATGAAAAACTTGTTCCCTATAATCATGACAGTTTGCTTATATCTTTTGTTGACAGTTATAGCCGTATTCAAATAATTGGATATATTGAATTGAATGTATTTATCTACACAAAAAAATGGCAGATATTAGTATTTTTCTAAAATTTAGGGAAATACGGTAATCTTGTATTGTATCTAGACGAATATGGTCCGGGTGGAGGTAAACAAATAATTACTTACACACGATAAAACTTACTCGCGACCTACATTAGAAAGCTCTGCAGCAGACCTTCAATGTCGGGTATTTAGTAGTTCATCCCTATTAATGGAAATATTTTTTTACCTCCACCCGTACAGTTTTCTGTTCCATATTTATACGCTAAAAAAGTAATAATAATTCAATAATAAAATGCATAATATCGAACTTGCAAGGACGTTTGAGTGATATTCAAGGACGAGGTACTAAAGAAGAGCCAAGTCAAATCGAAACCCATTTGACGTACAAGTCTCTTGAACAACTACAACCATCTTTAATATTCTAGAGTATCGGTACATACTCTTTTAAATTTGAAAAATGTTATATTTCAGATCTGATCTTATGGCTGAGACATAGAAGATTAACTACCTCATAATATCATATAAATCCTTTATCATTCAATCAATTTTCTGTTAACCATAATAACAGCCAAATAAGAGTAAATACTGTATAGTTAACTTGTAAATATTGTATTATTCATTTTCATTCTTATAAAAGCATGTTTCAAAAACAATTTTAGAAGTTGTTCAGAACAAATAATTAACAATAAAAATTATTATTACTCAAATGCATTGTAAGTACCTAATATAAAATAATACCAGTTAAAATATTAAATTAAATGGGTGCACAACTGAGGATTTTAAGTTTACTAGGGCAAACCAATAAAATGTATATTTTCACACATATGCATCTTATTTTAGTTGGCGCTAAAGACCATTGGGATTAAGAAGCACTGAACGCCTGTACATTATAACAAAACCAGTTACTTCAGAATTGATTCACCAGAATTCTCCCCTCCGACCTAAAATCATGTTTAAGTAAAGTACTAAAACGGTCTAGATCATCCGAGTATTGCTATACAACTTAATACATACACACACACACACACACTTATATATATATATATATATATATATGTATATATATATATATATATATATATATATATATATATATATATATATATATATATTGTGTTTTAGATCTTGAGTTTCAGATTTTTTTTAACTTCTTAGGCGACGTTTCGAGACTAGGTTAGTCTCATACTCATGCCATGACAGTGAACAAATGAGCTTTTAGTAAAAACATTAAATAGCACACTAGAATAGATATAAAATGACCTGTGTAAGATGTAATGACCTATGGGATCTCCTATTTCACCTATCTTGGCTGATATTTACTTAGAAGAACTGTTAAATACTGTCATACCAAAAATACCATTTAATATCCCGTTTCTATTAAAAATGTGGATGAAATAATAACAGCGATACCAATTAAAAATAATGAAAAAGAAATAATTTTAAATGAATTTAATAAATATTCCACTCGATTAAACTTTACCATTGAATTTGAAAAAGATAATAAAATACCATTTTTAGACGCTCTCTTAATCAGAAAATCAAACGGAGAAATAGAAACTAAATGGTGGCAAAAACCTATTCACTCTGGTCGATCACAACACACAGTCGACACAACACAAGCCAATGCCCCAAAAGATATAAAATAAATACGGCTAAAAACCTAATAAATCGCGCGAGAAAATTATCATCCCCTATACACCAAAAAACAGCCGAAAACAACGTAGTGGACCTCTTATTAAAGAAAGGTTATCCGCACAGCCTCCTTCGCAATTTATTAAAAACAACAAAAACACTTTCTAACCGAAACAACCTAAATGAAACCAAACCTAAAAAGTACTATACAATACCTTATATACCAACACTTTCAAAAAGACTAGCAGAAACACTCACCGGTAATAAAAGTAACAAAGATTCCGCAAACACAGCCACTGTGTCAAGACTATTTACAAAAACCAAAGATTCGGATAAATTAGAGCTGAAATCAAATGTCGTGTACGAAATACAATGTGAAGATAAATGCGGTAAATCCTATTTCGGAACATCGGAACAATACATAAAACGTAGAGTGTACCAACACAAATATAGTTGTGATTCAATAATTAAAAAGCCCAATAAACCAGATCAAACAGCTCTCACTACACATTTTAGAAATACACAACATAGCTTTAAATTTGATAAACCTAAAATAATACACCAAGAGAAAAATAGTTTCAAACGGAATATAAAAGAAATTATAACTATAGAGAAGTATAAAAATCGCGCTGTAAACAAAAATTTAATGTTTTTACTAAAAGCTCATTTGTTCACTGTCAGGGAATACGTATGAGACTAACCTAGTCTCCAAACGTCGCCTAAGAAGTTAAAAAAAGACTGAAACTCAAGATCTAAAACACAATATAATTTCCATAACAGTCAAGATAAGTAGAAACCAATATATATATATATATATATATATATATATATATATATATATATATATATATATATAAGATTATGGCAAAATATAAAAATAAAAATGTTTATTTAAATACTATTAGAGAACATAGTATCTAAAGAGATATAAATAAAAATTGGATATGCATTTTCAACAAAGTATGCACATTCACTTATTCAGGGCATTATTGAAGTTACTAAGCTGAAGTAATAATTATAATAACAAGGCTTAGCCAACCTCGAGCTTTCGCAATATCGTCAAACTATAGTTCTTACAAACTTCCGCCCCCGGATCAAGCTTAAATTTACTAAGCTCAAAAATGTTTAAATTAATCATAAGACATATTGCCACTATTACAATACGCTTTGTCCGAGTGTTTTAAAAGAAAAAAAAATTAAATAAATTCTAAAAAAAAATCGTTTTTCTTTTTAGACAATAAAAAAAAAAAGTTGACAACATAATTGTGTTCCTGGATATGTATTAATGCAAAAATAAAAGAGTATACACAAAGGACAAAAAATCATTCACAGCGAAACCTTGCAAAAAGGGTGTTGATAAAGGGTAAAAGCGTAGCCACCAAGTGCAGAGGTAGGGCAGGAAGGGAAAGAGCCCTAACGAAATGAGCTGCGAGGAATAGAGCAGGTGAATAAGGTAAGGGCTATTGTAACTTGGTTGAGACCTGAGGGGAGCTAACAGCGGGAATCTTGGACCTACACACTTTTTTCTTCTTAAAATCCCCCTAGCCATGAGTGAAGGAACCAGGTGATTATAGCTAATTAACAATTAGCGAGCAGCTGTATGTGTGCTGAGGTAATGCAGCGGAGCATCGACCATTCCAACTGGTTTCACAGAAAACATACAAAGAAGTCGATGTTTCAGTATAACTTCCGTAGGTTGTCGAGGTAAGTCACTACAAGTTTTAACTTTTCCTTTTTTCTCCCTTTATTTCCATTATTCTCGAAATAATAATAATCGTGAATTCTAGTATGAGAATAAGGATGTATAATTACGGGAAATCTGTATATTCCAGTTATCATTTCATCAACAAAATAACGTTTCAACTAACATTTGGGAAGTAAAGATGATGATTTTTGGGTATTGAAACGTTTATAGTCAAGAATTATTTACCGGAATACACTCATTTCCCATAATTACATTCTGTTTTTCATACTAAAACTCGCTATTATTTTTTTTTTCGAGATTAATATAAAGGCAACGAATGAGAAGTTAAAAGTTGTGATAATCGAAGCAACATCTGCGGAACTGGTACGAAAAATAAAAAATATTACTGTCTCTTCGAGGTAAGTTATAAGTTTTAACTGTTCATTCGTTTATTTCTAAAATTATTTAAGACAAAAATACTCGCGAATTTAAATATTAATAAAAGAGTGAAATAATGGGATTTGTATAAATTTCGGTAACCATTTCATTAAGAAGCAAACATATCATCTATATTTCTCAAATAACATTTTGAAAATATAGATGATGATATACGTTTCTTGTAACGTTTTTCGTCAATAATTAATTACCGTAAAATAAATATTTAGCATAATTACAGTCCTTTTTCCTCACTAAAACTCATGATTTAATTTTCGAGATATATAATAAGGAAAGAAATGAAAAGTGACAACTCGCAATATTGACCTACAAAACTTATTTATCATTATCATTGCGGCGTTACAACCCGGTGACAGGTCTTGGCCTCCTCTGTTTAATTTGGATTTCACGATAATTAAAGTTGAGGGTGGTGGGGCTACCCACCCTCTCAATGCATGCAGACTTGCATCCCCGTCCGAGGCGGGTAATTAGAGGAGGAAACCCTTGGATGAGTACAAGTGTGCTGAGTTTGTGTACAGTACGTATGCAAAAGTACTGTGCCACCAACCTGGAGGGCCACTAGCTAACTGCTATACCATGACCGGGCGATGAGTGATGATGACTTCTCTAGGCCTAACGAAACATATACAAAATATATTAAAGCCTTTAATAAGAATATAGCTAAAAAAAAAAAGATAAAATTATTGTATCTTCAAGTTAAGTCACAACAATATTCAATAGGTCATTCCTGTATTTTTAATGTTCTCGAAAAACAAATATTTTTTTTAGCATTGCAATAAAGTATTACGGAAAATTTTATTTTTCGGCATACATTTCATTAATAAGCTAAAGAAAAAGATAAAATTATTGTCTCTTCAAGTGAAGTCACAACCACTTTTAACTGGCTATTCTCGGAAATCAAAAATAATTTTCAAGCATGCTAAGAAGGTATTTTGGGAGATATTTATTTTTCGTCATTCATTTTATCAATATGCTAAAGAAAAAGATAAAATTATTGTCTCTTCAAGTTAAGTCACAACAACTTTTAACTTGCCATCTCTCTCTTTTTAATGCTCACAAAATCAGAAATAATTTTTTAGCATTGCAAAAAAGTGTTACAGGAAATATTTATTTTTTGTCATTCATTTTATCAATAAGCTAAAGAAAAAGATAAAATTATTGTCTCTTCAAGTTTAGTCACAAAAACTTATAATTGACTATTCCTTTCTTTTTAATTTTCTCGAAAATAAAAAATAATTTTCAAGCATGCTAACAAAGTAATACGGGAAATATTTATTTCTCGTCATTAATTTTATCAATAAGCTAAAGATAAAGATAAAATTATTGTCTCAAGTTAAGTAACAACTTTTATGTTTAATGTTCACAAAATCAGAAATAATGTTTTAGCACTGCGAAAAAGTACTATGGGAAATATTTATTTTTCGTCATTAATTATATCAATAAGCTAAAAAAAAAGATAAAATTACTGTCTCAAGTTAAGTCACAACTTTTAATTAGCTATTTCTTTCTGTTAAATGTTCATAAAATCAGAAATAATGTTTTAGCATTGCGAAAAAGTATTATGGAAAATATTTATTTTTGAGCGTACATTTAACAATAAGCTAAAGAAAAGATAAAATTATTGTCTCTTACAATTAAGTCACAACAACTTTTAAATGGCTATTCCTTTCTTTTTAATGTTCTCAAAAATAAATAAAAAATTTTAAGCATGCCAAGAATGTAATATAAGATATTTTTATTTTTCGGCATTATTTCATCAATAAGCAAAAGGAAAGATAAAATTATTGTCTCTTCAAGTGAAGTCACAACAACTTTTAATTGGGTATTCCTTTCTTTTTAATGTTCTCGAAAATAAAAATAAAATTTTAAGCAAGCAAGAAAAGTATTATGAAAAATATAAAAATACAATAAATATAAATAAGTCTTATTTGGTGTTTTTTTTTTTTTTTTGCAAAGAAGTATCATGGGAAATATTTATTTTTCGGAATTCATTTCATCAATAAGCTAAAGAAAAATATAAAATTGTCTCTTCAAGTTAAGTCACAACAACTTTTGATTGGACATTCCTTTCTTTTTAATTTTCTCGGAAATAAAAAATAATTTTTAAACATGCTAATAAAGTAATATGGGAAATATTTATTTCTCCTCATTCATATTATCAATAAATGAACGTTTTAACAAACATTAGGAAGAATACATGATATAATGTAAATAGTATCTTTAAGTGTGCTCATAAATCTATATGCAGTTAGCAATACAACTATTTTTATTTTCGATATTATTAAAAGCTACTATTAAACAGTTTAAAAAATACGAATGAAACGTTAAAACGTGTAACATAACTCGATGTATCAACCCATGGAACTGATACAACTAAAATTAGGGATTTAGTTGTGATGAAGAGGAAGTCAAGAATGAAGAAAACGAATATTACAACTTTCTTTGAGTCACAACTTTGGTAAATCTTCGTGTGCAAGTTGTTTTCTTCAATTGAAGTACATATTCCTAACTTATTTTGTTACCCAATAAAATAACATTTTATTTATACAAGCGTGGCGATTGTTTGGCATTTTTAAGTTTTTAAGTGAATTTCAATTATCCGAACCTATAGATAGATAGATAGCATTTATTTATTTTAAATGTATTTGTGTATTAATATAGGATAATATGGATATTAAAGTCTCTTAAGCTTGAATCTTATGCATATTACTGAAAAATAAATAAAGAATAACAGCTTCTGCAGCAGAATAATGACACAGTAAAAAATATACAACGAAAATGTACAACAGACATGATGTATATTTGACGAAATATAAGACATATTTAAAGAAACATAATCTGTAGTATTGACTTGCATTTCAGTAGACTGATTCTATCATCAATAAGTAAAAATGTCTTTATGCTTATGAATCATTAACTCACGTAGTATCGAATTAGTTCAAAAAATAACCTATGCTGAATAATATTTGTTGAACTTGTATATATGCGGAAGAAAATGGTCCGAGAAAATTCTATGATATAAGAAGAACTTTTTATTGTTAAGCCAACGTTTCGACCCCACTTCAGGTCATCTTCATGGCTAAATATACAAGATACAAATAAAATAAAATAATACATAGCACAAAATACCACTGCATGTAGCATAACATGCGACATAATAACACTATAATGTTATATGCAGTTAGTAGTAGAAAAAAAAGCAAGAGGGGATTGAAGTATATAATGACAAAGAGCTACTGTTTAAATCGAGCAAAGTAACAAAAATGCAAAATTGAAAATTAGAGTAAAGTAAAAATTGAAAAATTAACCAATAGTGCTCAAAAAAGAAGTGAATTAAAATTAGCTTTACAGTGGGGAAATTTGGATTTAAGAAGAGAAAATTATCTGAAAGCTCTGGAGAATTTGAGATAATTGCATCAGAAGAAGTGAGTGGACGCTGTGGGATGGAAGAACTTGTTGAACAAGAAGCCTGAGAGGGGTGAAAAGGCACTGAGTTGGTGGAAGAAGCAGGCTGAGGTAGTAGTGTTTGAGATCTGTCATTTTTTAGTCTGGTACTGCGACGAAGAGGTTGAGGAAAATCATCTGTATCTCGGTTTCAGCCCCTCCTTTTTGAATAACATTAGTTCACCTTCTACATACGTGCAAGAAAATGGTCCCGGTAGAGGCCAAGTAAATTCTCTTATATAGGGAGAACTTTTTATTGGTAAGCCTACGTTTCGACCCACATTGCAGGTCTTCTTCAGGATTATGTAGACAAGTTAACTAATACAGTAAAACCTCTATTATCCGTCACTATCTGTTAACCGTCACCTCAGTTTGAGAGAAAAAAAAAAAGATGTATAATATTGTTTGGTTGCTAAAGTCATATACGCCGCCTAAGAATCAATCCTTGTGCCTTGACAACTTCGTTTTCTAGAAACGGTTGTTTACTCAAAACCTAGGCTTCCTCCTCCATTTTTCAGAAATTAATTATCTCCTCAACTCTACGTAATGTAGCTTCAGCAGTTGAACCACCTTCAGTCTTCATTCTTGTCCTACAGGTACTTGTCGTTTTCTTAAAAGTACGTATAATAATGCCGGAAAAAAAGACAAAGGAAGAGTTTAGATCTCGCTGCTATGTTTGAAATAGTAAAATGTTTACTAAAAGGTGAAATTGCTTTAATCTTAACAAAAATCTATGATATTCCTTGGACGACAATTAATGATATAAATCGTGCGGGAGACCTCTTGAGTATGTCCCTTCTATATAATCATTTAATATTTATTAAAAAGGGGCATACTACGTTTGTGCACGAGGAAAGAGCTAAACTCCACCTTTAAATTGATATTAATTTCTCAAGAGGGAAAAATTGTACATACAATGATAGTGCTTTTAGCCATCGATGTAAGTAATTATTATTATTTTTTTAACATATTTTAATTACATCTCTCTATACCTTATTAGTACGTAAATAAGTTACGAGTACATATATAATGTCGAATGTTTGAAATATATATATATATATATGAGACATATGACTCACTCCCATATCCGTCTATTTCCCAAATCCGTCACCATCTTGGTCCCATACACTGACGGATAATCGAGGTTCTACTGTAATAGTTATAGTTAATAAAATAGTTAACTGACTATGGGATCAGATACACCCAACACATTTTGATGATGCATCAAAAATTTGTAATATAATGACTTTTGGAACTATTATTTTCCTTAAGGAAAAGAATATTATACTTGTATTGACTAATATATTTCGGACCTAAGAGATATATGATGAGATAAATATATATTCAGAATGACCATCCAGGTCAAAACGTTTAAAAAATGATGATATACCATAACTTGGACTGAAGGTTTATTGCACCTCAAAGAAAATTTTTAATATTTTTAACCACACAAAGAAATTAGGAATATAACAAACTTCTATATCAACCCTTACTTAAGTTTAAATCATTTAGCGCATTACAGTAAACGAATACAACAACAATTTTGATTCCTATCCACATTTAAAAGACTCCCCACTATTTATAAATAATAATATTGACCCTATTTTAATCAACTATTCATTTTTTAAAAGATTTTAACTCTTTTCAACAATAAATATATTTAATTTTAGTGGCCTCTATTCAAATTATTAAAATTAGTTGACATAGCTGGTAAAAATAAAGCCTCAAATGCAAAGGTAAATAAATGTATAAAACGTTTTTAAAAACTATTTTGCGAATAATTTATTGGATAGTGTTAGGGTTTAAGTATAAATATAAATGTTACCATTATAACTGTTTCTATGTACAGGTTAACAAGACCAATAACAATAAAAACAAACACATAGCGCATGTTATACATTTTTTAAAAAAATAATAAGAAATCGACTGTGTTTAAAAAAACAGCATAATATTGAAGTAATGTAGGTAAAAGTAAGGATTTAAATCCATCACATAATTTTATAATATATAATTCAATTTAAAGTATAAAACATAAAATCAACAATTGATTAAAACTATTCTGTTAATAATTAATAAATTCATTTATACATTGATATTTAACAGTCTGATTTTGGGAAAGTATATTATAACATAATAATTATTGACATAGTTGCCATTGACTTTGACATTGGACATTGTGAATAATAGTTATTTTTTATTTATATTCATCATAAATCAAACTCTTTACGAGCTTATTAGCAAATTTTTTCTGAAAATAATAATAATAACAAAACACTTAAAACATATATACACAATATATTTTTATTTTTCACGATTAAGGAGTTTCAAATGTCTCTAGCTCTGAACGTAAAACACATTTTATATTAGTTCATGGGGCTTCCGTCTCTTAAGTCTTCTTATTAGTGTACTAGCTTTTGCCCGCATAGAATTTGGACTACCGCATAAAGTTTCTTGACAGTGCTTTTTAACAATAATTTAAAATAATAAATAATTTAATTAGTTAAATAATTTATTTTTTTTCACTATAGGTTACTCGTACAAAATTTCAGATGTCAAAACTGACGGATTCCATACAACCTTTGAACCCTTATTATAATAAGGGTGGAATTATATAAACTTCTTTCTTAAATCATACAAAGGACCTATCTGCAAATTTCAAGATGCTAAATTCTCGATTTGCCTTTAATTATGTACTATAATGGATTCTCCACAGTACCTCTAAAACTGTCGGGGATGGGGAGGGGCACGTGCCCCCGTGCGCCCCCCTAAATCCGCGCTTGCTATAGCCCATGTATTATTCTGATGTATAACCTATATTACTGTAAAGTTTCATCCAAATCCGTTCAGTGGTTTTTGCGTGAAAGAGAGACAAGCATACAAACTTTCACATTTATAATATTAAGTAAGATTAGTAGTATATCAAAACAAATAGTTTCACTCTTGTTATTTCTGATATTTTAACAACTATGATCATGGTATTTTCCTTTAATTATGTACTATAATGGATTCTCCACAGTTCTCATAAAACTGTCGGGGAGGCGCCTGCCCCCATGCGCTCCCCTAAATCCGCGCTTGCTATAGCCCATGTGTTATTCTGATGTATAACCTACATTACTGTAAAGTTTCATCCAAATCCGTTCAGTGGTTTTTGCGTGAAAGAGAGACAAACATACAAACTTTCACATCTTACTAATATTATAAATGCGAAAATTTGTATGTTTGTCTCTCTTTCACGCAAAAACTACTGAACGGATTTGGATGAAACTTTACAGTAATATAGGTTATACATCAGAATAACACATGGGCTATAGCAAGCGCGGATTTAGGGAGGCGCACGGGGGCACGTGCCCCTCCCCACCCCCGACAGTTTTAGAGGTACTGTGGAGATTCCATTATAGTACATAATTAAAGGAGAATAACATGATGTTATTCTGATATATAACCTATAGGCTACAATTTATAATGATTTTGTGTAATTCAGTCATAATAAAACGATAAATATCATTAAAAAGTACTAGGTTATAATACATTATCAATATTACCTCCAACATAGGATCAGTAAATAATCTTGCTTATTTAATTTAATTTTTAAATATTTTAAAAATTTTGAGCATCGCTCCAGGGCCCTCCTGAGTAGCTTCCTCACGTCTTTCTTACTCGCAAAATCTACATATTTTCGCTACTAATGTTATAAATACAAAGGTTAATGAAGATGGATGAATGTTTGTTAGTCCTTCACGCAAAAACTACAGAACGGATTCGGATGAAACTTTACAGTAATAATGGCTGTACCGCTAAATTACAAAACATCGATAAATCACTTGCATATGTACATTATTCTAATACTTTCAGTTTTAATTTCTCGCTGCTGACGTACGACAAATGAAACCATTACACTAAGTAATCCTTTTCAATAAATTCAATAACATTATATACTAATCCTTTACTGACTTAAACAACAGTCATCGAAGGTAACTTCTGTCCATCCTGTTTGTTAATCAGTGTCAATGTATGTTTCACGGCTGTGCTGATCTGTTTATGATGAAATTTGATATGGATAATCTCAAGCCTGGTGAAGGACATAAGGCTACTTTTTATCAATACACCACACAGGAGAAGTTTATATAAAACTGTAACCTGATTGACTAACCCGCCCAGTGGTCAATGCACAGCAGAAACCACTGAACTTACTATCATTGCAGATAGGTTCTTTTTATAGCTTAAATAAGCTCAAAGAATGAATTTGGATATTTCCAATCTTAAGGGTCCCCCCTTAATATAATAGGGGTTCAAAGATTGTAGGGAATCGGTCAGTTTTGAAGTTAGACATCTAAAATTTCGGATGTACGAGTAACTTATAGTTACAAAAAATGAATTTATTTATTTAAAATGATATGTCACGAAACTTTATGTGGCAGACCAAATTCTGTGCGAGCGAAGCCGTGGGCAAAAGCTAGTTTATAATATTAGTAAGATTAGCAGTATATCAAAACAAATAGTTTCACTCTTGTTTTTTCAGATATTTTAACAACTATGATCATGTTATTTTCCTTTAATTATGTACTATAATGGATTCTCCACAGTACCTCTAAAACTGTCGGGGGTGGGGAGGGGCACGTGCCCCCGTGCGCCCCCCTAAATCCGCGCTTGCTATAGCCCATGTGTTATTCTGATGTATAACCTATATTACTGTAAAGTTTTATCCAAATACGTTCTGTAGTTTTGGGGTGAAAGAGAGACAAACATACAAACTTTCACATTTATAATATTAGTAAGATTGAAGTCGAGGAGATGGGCGGACTCGGCGTTAATGTGGTCTTGCAGGCGACCCTTATGTGTCTGGGCGAATTTTTGGATTACCTCCTCCACGGTCGGCACCCGAAGATCTCTGTGGAGATCATCATTCCTGATGTACCATGGTGCATTTACGATGCCCCTTAACACTTTATTTTGGAATCGTTGAATTGGTTTTCTGTTGTAGTCTCTTGTGCGTCCCCACAGCTGGATTCCATAAATCCAGATTGGATTCAGGACTTGATTATATATTAATATCTTATTTTTTACATACAGTGTGGATTGTCTGCCTAGGAGCCAATATAACTTTTGATAACTCAAATTTAGTTGCATTAGTTTTTTTTTAACGTGTACTTTACATCGGAGTTTCGCATCTAGAGTCATCCCAAGATATTTAGCCTGATTTGAATCACTTTGTTGTTTATGGTTATTGGTTGATAGTTGGTTTTTTTGTTAGTAAAATCAACATGCACAGATTTTGATTCTTTTAATTTAATATTCCATTTTGATGTCCATCTTAGTATACTAGCTATTGCTATGTTTAATTTTCTTATGGTTTCCTGATTGTCATTTCCGATGGAAAGAACAGCTGTATCATCGGCGAAGGTTGCCGTGACACCTTCTTCAATTTTTGGAATATCTGCGGTTTAGAGCAGAAAGAGTATGGGGCCTAGTATGCTACCCTGCGGAACACCGGCACTTATTTCACAGAGCGCAGAATATGCATCTTCTTGTTCTATTCTGAAGTACCTATCAGACAAGTAGGACTTTAATATAACAACATATCGTCCGGGGAGAATTTTGTTAAGCTTTTCTAGTAGCCCTTGATGCCAAACTTTGTCAAAAGCATGCATTACGTCAAGAAATACAGCTGAAGAGACTTTTCCATCTTCCAGTGCTTTCTCAATTTGGTATGTAATTCGATGAACTTGATCAATGGTTGAATGTTTCTGCCGAAAACCAAACTGATGATCAGGTATCAATTTTCTTTCTCCTCAAGAATGCTATTGAGGAGCAACTTCTCAAAGAGTTTTGACAGTGCTGGAAATAACGATATGGGGCGATACGAGGTTACTTCTTGAGGTGGCTTTCCTGGTTTAGGAATCATGATTAGTTCAGCAACCTAACACATCTGCGGAACGTAGCTAAGTCGGAATGCCGCATTTATTATTGTTGTTATTTTAATTACAGCCTTTCGTGGAAGAGCTTTAAGAATTTCTCCAGTGATGAGATCATATCCGGACGCTTTCTTGGTAATGATTTCCTGTTTGATAGTATTTTTCATTTCATTGATGGTGACTGGTGGAATTTTAATGGTCATTTCTGCTAGTGGAGCTTTATCGGAAAGTACTACTTCATTCTCATGCGGGGAGAAAATTTTCGCAAGGTAGCGAGCGCAGGCTAGAGCTTCGCTTTGATTATCTTTAATCCAATTGTTGTCTTTATCCCTGAATGGTGCAGCCTGTAATATTGGTCTCTTGTAGGCCTTAGTTGCCTTCCAGAGTGAATACTGGGTACTATTATCATTGGTCATTTCACTCAAAAAGTTTTTGAATGTTTCATTTTTTAGTTCTTGGAATGCCTTCCGAAGCTTAGCCGTTAATCTGTTCCATTCAGTTTTTGGTTGTGGCATGCGAGACTTTTGCCATCTTTTCTTTGATTTCCTTTTCCTCTTATAAGTTTAACTATTTCTAGCGGGTAATATTTTCCATTTAATTTTTGTTTTATTACTGGCGTGTTTCCCCATGCTGAATATTGTATATCAGGAACGAGCTATTTAACTTCATCATCGATTTTTTCTATTGATGATATTGAAGATTTCAGGCAAATTTTTCTGGCCAGGTTAATCTTGAAGCTTTCCCAGTTCTTCTGTTGCTCAGAAACGGGTTTGATATTTATTTAATAATCTTTTCACTGAGAGTGAGAATAATCGGGGTGTGGTCGGAGCTTAGTTCCATACTTTCTTCCATCATTAAATAATTGCTTGAGATATGTTTGATAACAAAAAAGTCTATTAACTCTGGCACTCTATTTGGATCAGTTGGCCAATATGTCGGTTTACCAGTCGATAGAGGACTGCAACCGAGTTCCTGTACTGCATTTAATAGTTCTTTACCTTTGTTAGTAATCATCCCCACTGGTTGTTTTTAGCATTAAAATCATCATCAATCACTAATCTGCTACCGAATAATAGTTATTAAAAAATATTATCTAAAAGAACTAATTGTACTTTAACGATTATTAACGCTAAAGGAAAACTAACTAATCACTAAAGGAAAACTTTATTTTATCTTAAAATGGACCAGAATGGAGGAAGAATTTTAGCTTCCTATGAGTAAAGAAAAAATTTAACAATTTAATTGTTTACCTTTATAATCACAGAATAGGTATATAATAATGAAACTTTTTAAGAAAACTCTTCAAAAAGGACTTAGGACAGAAACGATTAATTTTACTACTATTGGGCATTTTTATAATTTTGAGATTACATTAATTTTATTATTGAAAACATAATAAGAATCAATTATTTCATGAATAGTTAATATCGATATTAGTATATTCAGATTATTTAGAAATTAACAAGAAAAACTTGCGGAATATAGTTTGTAAAAAAAACTATAGGAAACATGGTAATTATTCCGTACCATGTCGATTCGAGTTGTGTCACAATAGGTTATAAAAATTCATGCTTTCCCCGTTTAATATTTTCCAAAAAAAAAAACAAATGGTTATGATAGACTATAGTGTGGAAAAGACAATATAAATATGGGAAATGTGGATACTTTAGTGATAATTTTATCTAAAATGTTTCAACGAACATATACCATGCGTCCTTCATCGAAGTGTAAGTTCGAACTTTTATTTCTTACTGAAATGATTACCGGAATTTACTCCTTAACCATTCTATTTACACCCCACAGCTCACGATAACCTCTATTTCTGGAAAATATTAAAAATGAAACAAATAAACATTTAAAGCTTGCTATGAGTCAACTCGAAGAGACAACCTGCGAATCAGATACCTGAAATATTATAGATATATCAACCCATGTGTGGATTAAACCTGTTTAGTAATTATAACGCAGTCTGTCTTCTATTTCCTTGAAATTAGATAACATATGACTAGCTAACATTAATTAATAACAGATAATAATAATTAATAACAGACCAGCTTATAAGATGCCAAATTAAAGGTTGCAAAATGTCAGTACTAGTAAAAGAAGATATTAAAGTAGAAGAGTTTTAAGTATTTCTATTACACCTTTAATTGCACCAAGATTTAATTATGTATGGTCTGTGAACCAATTTGAGAAATACATAATTATCAGTTAACCAATATAATAGTAGCTGTTCAGTTCAAGAATGTTTAGTTGTAATAAGCAAAATACAGAGATTTATAAATCATTTTAATTTACAACGGGTTACCTTCTGTCCACTTTACGACGAACAAACCCTATTGTACAATTTACAATAAGGTTAACGAATTAGTGTTTACGGAAATTTTCTAGTTAGTCTTTTAGTTCAAATCATTTCTTTTAATATAGTGTTAGCAGAAAAATAAATAAAATTCAAGTAATTATTCCACCATTTCTTACTTGTTACTTTCAATTCCAATGCTGAAATAAGATGAAATAGTGATGTTTCTTAAAAGATATTTTATTTTACAAATTCTGCTCAGTTTAAATGAGTTAAAAACACGTTAAAAATCATTACGTGTAATCTACTGTCCCTTAAATGTTGATTTATTAAACAGGAAATATAAATTATTTAAGACGATAAATTATTACGTAAACTATTACGTACCTGTTCAGCAGGCTGTCGCTTAGAGATGAGGAAACCGTATATTCGTTTCATTTTTAATATATTCCAGTTATCGCCACCTTTAGTACGAAAAAGATAATGTAAGTTTGGTTAATGAGTATATTTCTTTTCATCAAGAAATAAACGTTTTAACTAACATTTTGAAGTATTGATGATATATATTTGTTGAAACATTCGTTTCTAGATGTAATAATTATCGAATTATACAAACTTTCCATAAATACCTCCTCTTTTCCATATTAAAAATGGTAATGTTACTTGCTTCAGACTCTGCAATCGAACCTGCACAGACCTGTGGGGACCTATGTTCAATGTACAGAAAAAAAATAGCTTCATAGAACATATCCTACTTGGCAAACTACATCATATTTCACACTTCCATTTTATTGAATCGTGATTAATACACGGTGTGGTGTATTAATCAAGTACCTATTAATTACATAAGAAGTGTATTATTATCTTATTTCTACTTGTTTGATAAAGACAGCAGTGATTTCTTCAAATATTACCTATAACAATTAAAAAGAAAGTTAGAATGAACTCCATATATGACCAATAACTGTAAAACTTAGTTCGATATGAATCGGTTCATAGCTCGGCCAAAACTGGGAACCAATGCAGCTAGCTGATGAACCTGCAAAGACCTGTCGAGTCCAATGTTCCAACTAACGAAAATAAAGTGATTTCTTAGAATATATTTTAATTTAAAAAATATAAACATTCTACAATAGGCAGAGAATAGAAAGGTGGAAAATTAATAGAAGTTTCGATAAATATTATATTATTATATTTCAATATAATCGGAAACATAAAGTAAATTATCTATGTATGCATGTTAAATTTATTCAAAATAAGAAAATGTTGAAAGTAACTAAAAAAGACTGAAGACTTAAAGCAGTAAAATTAAACAGATAGGAGTAGCTAAACATCATTATTTACTGCATCAACATAATGAACACTGAATGCATTCACATCGACACTGTATGTAATAAACTAATAACGTCATGTTTACACAAAAACCAAATAATATAAAGTTATAAATAAAATAAACAAATAAAAGGAAAAGGACACGGTGTGCACCATCACCGAAAAAATCTAAAGTTAATAAATAAAGAAAAAAATTAGAGGCTTCCATTTTCTCATCCTCCTCTTAAAATGTGCGCAGTACAGTAAAAGAGATTCCTCTCCAACCTAATTCTAATCCAGATTAGAAATCTTTAAACTTAAAAGGGCTAAGAAAAAAAACAACCAAATAATTCTTTTTTTATAGAAATTAGCACTAAAATTATACTAGAGTTTACTCTTCACACATTTGAATTTATTTTTCAATATATTTTTCACACACACAAACACTCACATTTCTTTGAACAATAATAGTAATATGTAAATGTTCCAGTATAATCCACAAAGGGTCTTAAGTTAAATAGAGCACTGATGCAAACAGTTGTGCATAAACATGAATTGGACGTGATTACAACCACCAGAGTTCCCCTAATTAGAGAAAATGATAACTTCATAGATTTTTTCGGTTAGTTACATAATATTAGTTATTGAATAACGTTGAACTTAAAGTTTTAAAAAAACAGGCATAAGTTTGAAAAAAAATTAAACTTCAATTTAAAATAATTACTAATGGTTAACAAAGTAATTTAAAGAGTTTGCACTTGTAATGTGATTTTTTTAAAATTAAGCATGTTTTTAAAGCTAAAAAAAAATGTTAAAACGATAAAAACATTATCTATTGCTAATATTTGATAATATTATGATATTTAAAGATAAAAATGAGAAGAATAGAAAATTTAATGCTTTGGAAGAAGGAATTGTGAAGAGCAGGGGTAGCGCCTGGGGGTAAGCCGCATTCCACAACCCCGAGACGTTAGCTGGCCTTGGAGCCGAAAAAATTCCACCCCTAGCATCCTTCCACGCTATCATCTTCATTATAACGGGAAGCTAGCGTATTATCACTCGACGTATAATTATCATTTTATTATCAAATGTCTGGAAAATATTATAAGCAATCAGATGCTATATTCTTTTGCTCAACCCTTCTCAAGAACACAGGTATGACAGAATTCGGATAAATAACTTAATACGATGGATTAATATGATACGAAACCTTACAACTGAAATAATATAAATAAAATTGGTTTTATGGTCATATAATGAACAATCAATTTTTATAGCGTGAACAACAACAATAGTTAATTAAATAACTCCCAAGTAAAACAATTATATATCATTAATCAGTATTCAATAATTACATTAACAATTATCAAGTACGGCAATTATTCTAATATTTCCACCCCTAATATCCAACCATGTTAGCATCTTCATCCTAAGTGTAAGCCATCATAGTATCACTGGTCATATTACTATCATTGAATACTATACTATCAACTGTCCGGAATATATAAGTAATCAAATATTATACCAATTCTTATTTCAGAACCCTTCCCAAGAAAAATTCTATCAAAGAATTCGGGCAAATAACTCAATAAGCACTATCTGAAATGAAACAATTACAACAAGCATAAGATATATGAAATGGGTTTTACAGTCACCTAATAAAGAAGAAATTTTTATTATGTGTATATCACAAAAAATTAATTAGTTACTTAATATGACTTTAAGAGTGTTCAATTGTCGGACATAAATTACAAATACCAACCTCATTTTACATGTTTAGAATAAAATCATATTAATGAATTAACGAATTATATTATTGAACTATAGCGTCAAAATACAATTTTGAAAACAACTAAAATCAGTTCAGTAGTTTTTGCGTGAAAGAGAGACAAACATACAAACTTTCACATTTATAATATTAGTAAGATTATTTAAATGATTAGTGATCCACATATACATATATTATATGTATTATTTAAATGTATAATGATAGGATGATATTAAATGTATGAGTATTGATTAGTTTAATAATATGAATTGATTAAATGTATGAGTATTGATAAGTATAATTATATGAATTGATCAGTATGTATTATTTTAATGTATAGAATTTATGTACGTCTTGAAGTAATTCGACTATTGTTTACAAAGTTATATGATATGTTCCGTTCACCTATCTTAGAAAGATAAGAATGTAGGAACGTAATTACGAGTTTGTATTCGACTGTATGAATAATTATACCATAGGTCAGTTATGTCTTCGTCTAGACCTACCTTAAATGTTTACTATTGTCTAATAACAGAGCGGGAGATGAAATGTTGAGGGTGGGGGTAGCGATAAGCGCACCTCCGTCTGGATTATTTAATTCATTCTCTCAAGAAGAAGCTTCTTAGACTGACCTGGCTGCCCGCTTACCTCCTTGCTCATATCCCCAAACCAGGCTTGTATTAGGGATATT
Organism: Arma custos; assembly: GCA_037127475.1. Classification (NCBI taxonomy): domain Eukaryota; kingdom Metazoa; phylum Arthropoda; class Insecta; order Hemiptera; family Pentatomidae; genus Arma; species Arma custos. The sequence continues at coordinate 108,422,588 of CM073764.1, forward strand.
TGAATAATTGTATTAGATATGAGAATTGCATGTTGTACTATTTTATGTATATATATATATATTTGAAGAATATAATTTTATTTGGGATTTCCATTGTGAACTTTGTTTGTAATTGACTTTATTTTCTCCTCCTAAGGGCCCACGGACATATTTTTTATAATTATTAAATCAATGAGGAGAAAGGTCATTACAAATGAATAACATGGGAAATATAAAAGAAATATTCAAATTGAATACCGAAAACAATAATTTGATAAAAAAGCCAATTTCAAAATCAATTTTATAAAAAAAGAATGGACATAAAATTCAATATTCCAGGCTTTCATAAAATTCGGCATTTCTCGTCGTTATCAAGTATTTTGTGCATTACTTTATAAATGTATCTATGTGTATGTATTTACATTCTTAAGTGTACAATATAAAAAGTGTACATACAACAACATAGTGTAGTCTTTGACCGTTTTATTACGGATTAATATATTAAGGTGAACTATGGACAAAAAATTGAGTTTAGAAATACAATATTTTTTTTAAATAATTAACAATTAACGAATTAATATAATTAACTTGCATATTGGAAATGAACAATTCTTATTGTTTTCCCAAAAGAGCGAAAAACACATGAAACAGGAAGTGAATAACATGGATCATTTTGAGAATTGGCAATATAAACTAAATATTTAAACTGTATACACAAAATAATAATTTGATAAAAAAGTCAATTTCAAAATCAATTTTATAAAAAAAAAATGGACATAAAATAAAAAGTGTACATACAACAACATAGTATAGTTCGTGACTGTTTTATTACGGATAAATATATTGAGGAGAACTACGGGCAAAAAAATATAGTTTAGAAATACGATATTTTTTTAAATATAAATCACAATTAACGAATTAACATAAATAACTTGCGAATAGGAAAATGAAAAATTCTTATTGTTTTCCAAAAGCGCGAAAAACACATGAAACAGGAAGTAAATAACATGGAACTTTTCGAGAATGGGCAATATAAACTAAATAATCAAAATGTATACCCAAAATGCAATAATTTGATTAGAAAGTAAAAAAAAGTAAATTTCATAAAAAATGAATAGACATAGAATTTGATATTCCAGGCTTTTATTATATTCGATTTTTCTCATCGAGTTAACATGCATTTTGTGCGTTACATTAAATAAATATATATATGTATATATATATATATATATATATATATATATATATATATATATATATATATATATACATATATATATGTATATACTATGATTTATATATAACCATATAGTATAATTATTTTGAAGATAAAAGATTTGTCCAGGACCATATAGTGTTGTTTGTGACCGTCTTATGATGGATTAATCTACATGAAAATGAGAATATAGACATTCTAGGTATACTTAATATCTAATTCTTCTTAATCTGAGATCATATATACGGTCATAAATAATATTAGCTAAACATAACCCGTGAACTACCATAATTATACAAGAACTTGAAAATCCATATATTCTATAACTTATAATACCACAACTAACAAAAGACATACCCATATAAAAACGTTAATAGCATTTTTAAAATTTCATATATTGAAATATCTACAGTCCCGGTGAATAAGTGGTTAAGTCTAATTTTGTCCAGAGAGAGTTGACTGCTTTCAGATTGACCAGAATCGTATAATTCTCGTAATTTTTGGCTTAAAATGGAGTTTTAATATAAGCAATAACTCCTTTTCAAGCCAATGCCTTACTTAGCACCTTATTCACTACGAAAATAAATCGATTCAGGTTACTGAATTACAAGAAACTCATTTATAAAAAAATATGACAACCATTTATTCACCGGGGTCATATTACCTTCTATGGTCATTAACTACTATTCCTTTGTCTATTTGTATTTTAAATTCAATACATTTAATTAATTATGTAATTAAGGAGTACACAGTTATATAAATGTATATCTAATATACATTTTATGGAAGTCAATAAAATTCATTTCCTGTTTTATTATTCTATTATTTATTATTATCCTATCGATAAATAATTGTTTTTTATAATAGAATGAATAATATTATATTTATAATTACAAATAATATTTATAATTTATTTATTCAATAAATTAGCATATCAATATACAAATGCGCGTTTCAAAAGCCTAAACTAAGGTTGAAATAAATCACTATTTTCCACAACTTTTCCGAACCTTACTGCATATATTTTTCACTTTCAGGATTACGTAGTGTTAAGAGCATCCTCTATTAGGTTAATGCAGTATGGTAAAATAACGTCAAGAAAAATTATAGTTAAATAATAGGAGAGACTTCTGAAAAATTGCTTTAATTGTAACGATTAAAGTAGAATTTTAAGTCGGGCTTCTTAATTTTTGACGGGAGAAAATATTAAATAAACCTTTAGTTTTATATTTTTCTTTTTATTATATTGAATAATAATAATCGTATTATTATATTAAAAAATATTGGTTGTACATAGAAATTGTATAAATTGTATTGAGGTATTGAGGAGAAAAAAGGGTGGAGTTAAAAGTAAATTCGAACTATTGAGCCATTAGCATTAGCAACATGGGTCGGAAAGGTATAATAAATACAATGGTTAGAACAAATACAGTGATTTCTTATTATTGAAAATAAAAAGAGACCTTACATAAATGTTAAGACAGGGGAAGGTCCAACGAAAAGCCCTTAGTCTCCAAAGTAAAACAGAAATTGAAATTTGAGCCCAGCCCCCTCCCCCACAGCCCTGAAGAAGACCTACAACGTAGGTCGAAACGTTGTCCATCAATAAAGATTTTTTCAAATTACACGAGAAATTCATTCAGTGACCTCTACCCGGACCAATTTCTTCAACAGAAATTGAAATTATCTGTCCAATATTTCGCCTATTCAGGCATCCTCAGGGTAGATAGAGAAAAACAAAACAAAAAACATGAATAATGCATCCAAGGAGCATCCCACCCTCTCCAAGGCTCAAATGCAACAAATAAATCATAAGGAAGGTTACTCGACCCAGGCTGGGTAATGTTAGATAAAAAAATCTGATAAATACTGGAGAATTTGAAAATTCAACATACACTCATCAGACTACAAAAAACACAACAGGAAAAAAAATAATTGTAAACATCACCAAAAGCATAAGACAAAAACCATATGAAAAAATGAAAGTAAGATTGCAATGAAAAGAAAAACAACATTATCAAGATAACAGTGGATTTATGGCTATTCCACAAAATATATAAATATTGAAAAATAAAAAGAGACTTTACATAAATGTTAAGACCGTGAAAAAAATACCATCGAAAAGCCCTCAAGTCTCCAAACTAAAACAGAAATTGAAATTATCTATCCAATATTTCGCCTATTCAGGCATCCTCAGGGTAGAAAGAGAAAAAAAACCAAAGAACAAAAGCAAAAAAGAAAAAAAATCGTACTTATGATTTCTTATTATTTGAAAAATTACTTTATCGCGAAAAATCTTTCGTTCTTTACTAAAAAATTCTAAAATTAATGTATTACTTAAGTTAACTACACCTGTTTTTTATTATAGTTTTTTAATGTGGACGCTATACACAGAAACTAGCAAAGTTATTAGACATAATTAGGGTATGGCAATGTAGAATATGATAGATAGTCAATGAACATCCCAACAAACGTGGTCATTTTTTTAACTTTTTATATAACAATAATAACATATATAGTTTGAGAACATGAATTAATAATTATTTATCATTAAATTCGATTTCGGCGGTTTTAATTGTCGGATACGCCAACTTAAACTAATAATAAAGTAAATCATAGCACATTGGGGATTCTTCAAATCCTTCAGATACATTTTTTTTAAATTTATTTATTGACACTCAAATTTGTTTTATAGCCATAGGGTTTTGCGGATTTTTGACAGATAAGATGAATTATATGAATTTGAATTTTTTAATGTTGGGTTAAAGGAACAAGAAATGTTGAAAAAAAAAACATGGCAAGAAATAAGCATTACCGCCCGTCGAGCACGCTTATATTCCTATTGAACTTCTCGAAAATTCCCTATTTCCCTAACCTATATATAAGAGTTCGTCCTGACTGACCGTCGCTGAGCCAAAACCAGCATAAGCTACAGACTTGAAATTCGGACAGTAGGTACATTTTATAAGCCCAACGCGCACTAAGAAAAGATTTAGAAAAATCGTCCCCTAAGAGGGTGTAAAGGTTAAAGACGTGATAAAGTGAAAAGAAAGGTCATTTTTAAAGCTATTACTATGAAATTTTATATATAGCTTTTACATTAAAAATAAAGAAATATCAGTTTTTATTTTTTGAAAACTGTTCCGTAAAGCAGGTAAATACTGGAAATCGTATCATGTTACCTATATATACAGGGTGTCCCGAATTTAAATGGCAAAACTGCAGGAACTTATAGGGAACCAAAAAACTAAGACAAAACGTCCTTTAGAGATTTGCTCGTTTTTGCTTAGTTTTAGAGAAAATTGCAAAAAAAGAAACAAAACAATTTTTCATTTTTATACTTATTTATTTACATTTATATTTATGTGATGTTCTTTTTAATGTAAATATTGCTCAAAATGTTGTCCTCTGGCACCAATGCAAGCGTTACATCTAGCACTCACTTGATAAATTGCAGCTAAACATTGTTCTAATGATATTTGGTGCACTGCATCAATGATTTGGTCTCTTACTTGCACTCTTGAGTTGATTGACACCGAATGAACTTTCTGTTTTAAGGTTCCCCATACGAAGAAATCCATGGGTGTCATATCAGGTGATCTGGGTGGCCAAGGTACTACTCCTCCACGTCCAATCCATCGTTGTGGATAATTTATATCCAGCCAAGCTCGAGCAACTCTGCTATAATGAGCTAGACATCCATCGAGTTGGAACCACATTTCAATCCGCTGTTGTAAGGGAATGTCATCTTAATAATTAGAAAAGTCGTTCTCCAAAAAATGTGTAAATGTGATACACAATTTATCAAGTGAGTACTAGATGTAATGCTTGCATTGGTACAAGAGGACATCATTTTGACCAATATTTACATTTAAAAAAACATAAAATAAATATAAATGTAAATAAATAAGTATAAAAATGAAAACTTGTTTTGTTTCTTTTTTTGCGATTTTCTCTAAAACTAAGCAAATACGAGCAAATCTCTAAAGGCCTTTTTGTCTTAGTTTTTCGGTCCCCTGTAAGTTCCTGAAGTTTTGCCATTTAAATTCGTGACACCCTGTATATATAAAAGAGTTCATCCTCACTGAAAAGACGCGAACAAAATCGCGAGTACAGCTGGTAAAACAATATATCTAGAATCTGAATACAAAACATTGATCAGTATGCAATACCTTTCTAATGAAAAATCCAATAATTGCATTGAAAATTTACTTATAAAATTGGAGTCATTAATGCGTGGGTTGTAATATGTTGGGCAGAAAAGCAGAAAATTTCAAAAATTGTCTAGACCTTAAAGTTGCTATGAAGAATTAAACAACTTCAAAAATATGGAGAAATGTATACAAAAATTTCAGCTAACCGTTCCAACGTTTTGAATCTTGTATATCCTTCAAATAATAAGGTATATTAAAATGTTAAACGGTAAATGCATGTTTATAAACTTTAACTGCTTATTGATATAAATTTTATTTAACTTTACTTTATAGAATGTAGTATCATTTTACTGTTTAATTCTACTAAGTAGTATAATAAAGTTGTATTATTAATATGGACGATCAATGTGCCGCAAAATTTAAAATTTAGATTGACGAAACCCCCTGACAACTTTTCCCTCCAATGAAGTGTCATCCCTTTACAGAGGATGGGCGAGCTCTAGCGTCTGTAGATCCGACAAGATCCATCCATATCTGTTTACTGATTTATTAATTTAACCGTCGCAGCTGGATTTCAACTAGGGTGGCTTACTAATCTTAGGCCACTATAAACTCAGTTACCCTTCAGTTTTTAGTGGGATGTTGCTATTGTAATTCATAAGTATATTTTATTAGCTTACTCCCTATTTGTTCTAAAATTTTCGAAAAATTACTTTATCCCCGCTTATTAAAGTTACTGACTGAAAAAAATACAATTCCTCACCATCAATTCGGTTTTAGAAAATAACACTCGACTACTCAGCAATTACACAGAGTAACTGACTTCATATCGACAACACTAGAGCAGAAGTTATATGCAACTGGAGTATTTCTGGATGTCGCCCAAGCATTCGACAAGGCTCCTGGCACAAGGGGCTTCTCTTTAAACTCAAGACTGTACTACCACCCACTTATTATCTGATTCTTCTCTCATTCCTTGCAGACAGATTTTGCTCAGTTCGACAGGGCTCAGAGCTATCTTCAATAAGACCAAAGTAGGGGTCAATACTTGCACCACTACTGTACATAACATATACATACGACATTCCACAAGGTCCTAACACACTGATCGCTACCTACGCTGACGACACTGCAATGATCACCAAACATCAAGACGCGACACAGGCCTCACAAAACTTACAACACATCTTACAAAAGGTTAATGAGTGGTGCCAACTGTGGAAAATCAGACTGAACCACGAAAAGTCACAACACATCACTTTTACTCTTAGATGCGAAACATGCCCTCCCATTTTCCTCAATAACGCACCCATCCCACAGAGAGACAAAGTACAATACCTAGGACTCACATTTGATAGGAGAATGACATGGGGTCCTCACGTTAAGATGAAACGCCAATCACTAAATCACAAACTCAAATTAATGTACTCGCTATTCAGGAAAAACTCCAAATTAGATTTAAGACAGAAATTAAATACGTACACTTACTTACTAAAACCAGTTTGGACATATGCTTTACAAATCTACGGCATCACTAAACAGACACAGAAAACGACTGCAAACTTTTCAGTCAAAAGTACTTAGACTTATCACTAATGCACCATGGTTCGTCAATAACAAAACTCGGCATACTGAGTTAAAAATAAAAACGGTTGACGAACACATACGAACGTACTACAAACGCTTTCAAGAAAAACTATTAGGACACCTAAACCCATTGATACAACAAATGGCAACCACTCTCATGCCTGAGAACACTAGGAGGAGACTAAAAAGGACGTGGATGAGAGATCTATTACAGTAGGAAATAAAAGCAAGCCAATGGAGAAGTACCGCTGGATACTGTTCTTCGTCATGCCTTCCATGTCATTTTGTATTTTTTTCTTCAGTCAGCCAATCTGCTGATTGTCAATTACTTGTATTTGACAGGTGTGGATGGAAATATAAAGAGAAAAAAAAGAAAGTATATTTTATAAAAGTTTATCAATTATTTTTAATTATGTATCATAATTATTTATGTGATGAGCTTTAAACGAAATTAAAAGTGCCAAATAATGGAAACAATTTGCAAGAAAAGTTTATTATTTTTCCATAATACAGGAAAACGAGCGTTGACTTTAAATGGTAATGGATCAAGGATCCTGTTAGAAATTTCAGAAAACAAAAGAAATCCAGGATAATGATATAACTCGAAAAATTATATTTTGTAGTTTTAAATTAATGAATATAAAAATTAAAAAAAAAACCGAAAAGTTATTCAGCTGGGACATAAATATGTCGGGAAAGGTTGGCAGAGCATTCTGTTGGATGCTCACGGAACTAAATCACTTAAATGCCTTATGTACCTACTACTTATGTGGCTACAGCTAAAAAAATAGGAACATACTTGTACAGACAAAAATATTGTAAATAAATTATTAAACTAACATATAGCGATAAAAATGCTTTATTTAGAAACAAATCTGAGATTAAAAAGCATATCTTAGGCAGATAGAAAACTTTGAAAAGTGTTTTAGTCTAGAAAAGTATGGTTATCGGACAGTTTTAACCTGTTAACATATAAATACGACAAAAGTAATTTTGTATTTTTCTTTGTGCTATATTTATATAAATAAACGGAAACGTATATTTTTTTATTTATGCTTAAAATAATTTAAAAGACTATACGTTATGCGTTTTTGTTTATACATATATATATATATATATATATATATATATATATATATATATATATATATATACATATATATATAGCACAAAGAAAAATACAAAATTACGTTTATTGTATTTATACTCCCGCCCGACTAACAATTAAATTATGGACTCACCCTAAAACCGTTTAAATATTTTATAAGTGATAGTAAAAACGACAATATTTTTACTATGGAATTTTATCATATTGAAATTTACAACAAAAATTAAATTGAAAAAAAAAACTGTTAATGGGTTTTTATTAAATGTTTTAAGCATTCAAATTATTTAGCAGATCACATAAAACTTTTTAAATTTTCCTTAAAGCTACAGAGAAGTTCAAAACGGAATAAGAGAAATTTCATGAGAAAAATTTATATATTTTTTTTAATTTTCTACAGACCTAGTCTTATTAAAACTTTTTAATTTACATATTTAAAACTCACTTATAAAGTTGTTAAATCTATACCTTTTTTTAAGAAATCTATTTTGCACTTTTATGTATAGCATTCTCTTCTACCTACATGAATAATGAGAGTACATTTAAAATCACTAAGGGCAAACTGCGAACCAAAATCAGCTGAAACGTGCCAAATAATCAAAATCAAGAGAGTAAATAATATATTCATCAGTTACTTGGAAAAAAAAAAATTTTAAACTTTAAAACGATAACCTCATTCCACAGCAAAAAATAATAATTGGTTAGAAAAGAACAGGTTAGTGCAAAGAATTCATTTAACTTGTAATAATATATCAACATTTTCTACCTTACTCTCTACCCAAAGAAAACCCTTTTCATGAAACATAATCCAGACTTATTTCCAGTATCTCTGACATTTAACAGTCGGCTCAGAACTAATCAATTATATAGCCATAATTATAACAGTTTAACATTAGGTTCTACCTATTATATATTTCCTATATAGAGATAATATATTTCAAAAAAAGAAAGATATGTTACAACTGGAAGTATCATTATCTCAAAAATTTTATAATATTGTAGATTTCTCATTGTTTACAGAATAATAAAATATATTTAACAAATTGTTTTGAATGGTGCGTTTAGAATGAGCATTTCGTTCAGGATTTTCAACGATAAAGGATGCTTTACGTGAGCCGTCCACAGATAAGTTTATTAAGTAAACAATAATAAGTCTTTTAAATATTAATTAATAAATATTATCACCAATTTATTGAGAATAAACCCAGAAGAATCAAGCAAAGTATTCTTACTTAGTTCTTAACTACTTTCTTTAACTTTTCACAATTCTTTTATTCTCTTCTGCCCATTTATTCCTGGTTTCTCATTGCTCCCTTCCCAGATATTACTATCAACTTTTCTACCATACTTTAGAAAACCTATCAGTCATATATATATATATATATATATATATATATATATATATATATATATAGAGAGAGAGAGAGAGAGAGAAATATAACATTACATACATACGCGTAGTTACGGACTGCTCGCTTGAGTGAGATAATTCTTATTCAACTAAGAGATTACCCGACCTTGGTTGTATGATTTCATCTTTGAGGATGAACCTAATTCATTGGTTTCAAGTAGAATCAAGTAGTTGCTATAACGGAACTGGTACATTAGTAAAAATTAAAAAAAAAGTTAACTACTTATTGAATGATAAGTGTTGACCGTGATAATATATGTGGAAGAAAGTGTTCCGGATAGAGGTCAATTAATTTCTTGAAGAATTGGAGAAAACTTTATTAAGAAGCCAACGTTTATTAATTATCAGACACCCAATATCTACCAACCAACATCCAACGTATCCAAAACATACTACTCTCTAATAACTTCCCATCCCACATCACCAGTAAACCCTCTTAAAAACCCTGGCAATGTAATTTACCATCCCTTACCCAACACTACAGATCCCCAGCTCCTTCCTGCACAGATCTTTTCCGTATATTCCTGGTCTATCTGACAATGTCCAAAAAGTTTTAAGTCTTGCTTTTCCCAACCTTCGCCTTGGTTTTAAGCCGTACCTCAAATTATCCCATCTGTTCACTAATGTAAAAGACCCGATCCCCACCAAAAACCTCTCCTACATTGTGTACCAGATCCCTTGCTCTGCTCCCAACTGTACCTCCTCCTACATTGGTGAAACTAAAAATCATTTTTACAGACGACTATCACAACACAAGACCTCTATCTCTACCCGGAACATACCTGCTTCCAAATTATCTGAACATGCTTTGACCTTTAATCGCGCGTTTATCTTTGACCAATCCTCTGTTCTAGCCACGGTTCCCAATTACAACCAAAGACTCATTGCAGAATTATTATTTATTAACCTGGAAAACAATCCATTAAACTTCAAGACTGACAAGAATAACCTTTCTATAGCTTACAGACACATAATAGACCTTAAAAAGAAATACCCCCCCACTTCCTAGTTTTTTATATTTTGACTTTCATCCATTGTATCGGCCGCTTTATTCTGTGAAATTTTTTTATACTTAATCAGTGGTGGGGGTATTCCGCTTCCAACCCCGCTGCTTCTTGGACGGTAAGTGTTTTAAGCTAGTTTAGGACCTACCAAGCCCCCCGCTCCCCCCACAGGTAACTTATCTTTTCACTATTTACTCATTCTCCCCCCCCTCACTACTCCATTTTATTTTCCTTCCCTCATAACCATAAACATTGCAATATACATAATACCATTATTCTCACTACTTCCATGCTCACTATTTCTGTACGGCGTTTATTTATTAATTTCCCACCTCTAAGTATCATTTTACGACATTCTTTACTTCGTTGTTTAAACTATACACTCATACATTTCAACCTTTATATTTACCTTGCTGTGCAATATTTATGATTTTTATTTATAATTGCCGGTATTCACCATACTTCTGTTTATTTATATTTACTATGTTTTAATATATATGTACCATTTTTATTCTTAAATGTCCGTATTTTGCATATAGTCTTGAAGAATACCTACCAAGTAGGTCGAAACGTTGGCTACTTAATAAAGTTTTCTTTAATTCTGGGAGAAATTCATTGACCTCTACCCCAACCAATTTATTCCATGTTAACTACTTAGGTGTATGTATGTATATGTATATATATATATATATATATATATTTTATATATATATAAATATGTATATATATATATAATGAATTATGTCTTTTAATATTTCCCTTAATTGCTGTCAATTAACCTTTGATAGGTAATTCTGTAACAATCGAAAAATAAATATAATTGGTTTCATACTTACAGACATTTAATATTTATATTTTACCTCTAATATAATCCCTATAATCTGTAATGACTTAACTGCGAGACATAATTGTATAGGATGCTCTTATAAGTGTATGACTAAAATGAGATCTTTGCTCTATTCAAAATAACTAATCAAAATGAAAAAAATTCTCAGAACGTTAAAAATATTTTATATATGATGAACTTTATCCTTTTAAAAAAAGTGTAAACATCTGATGCATAATGTTTCATAGTCATACTCCGTCTTTCTTAAAATGAAAGATCATTAAAACTTAAGGATATAACTTAAATTCATAATTCCAAAAAATGACCTAAGAACCATGCCAAGACCAAAAAATTATTCGTAGCAAATTTTAAGTTAACAAAAATTTAGCTTATTGAATAATACTGCATCGCACAATTATGTATATAACTGGTATATGAGAGTAAAAATATTTGAGATTACATCCAACCAAATGTAATAGGGGGATTATATTATACTCTTATTATAATTATAAGTTGTTTTGCTAATTATGTAATTGTTAATATTTAAATTAAATTATTAGATTTATACATGGATATACTAAGCTGAATAAAAATAGGTAACATATTTTAGTAAATATACGTAATTTGTAACAATGATAAATGACATGCAATGTAAGCCTTTGTATAACAAAAAATTCAAATTCACTAGATAAATCATTTTACGCACGAGTACCGTATTAAAATCAGAAGCCGTGCAATAGTAAATTTAAGTGATTACTATTACAAAATGAAACAATAAAATAAGGATATATGTGTTATAAGTGATTACTATTACAAAATGAAACAATAAAATAAGGATATATGTGTTATAAGTGATTACTATTACAAAATGAAACAATAAAATAAGGATATATGTGTTGTAATAACATTAGAGTAATTGCAAAAAAAATTTATATATATATATATATATATATATATATATATATATATATATATACATATATACATATTAAAACATAAGCATCAACTTAAGAGAAACGATGATCACACAATTATCTAGGATACCCCAATAGGAAAGTCGAAATGCCGACAATATTTAAGAAAAAATTAGTGATTAAACCGAACTTCAAAGCCGAAAGCATTGAAATTGACTAATATTCAGGCAGAGCTTTGCTGCCTCCAAATCCTTTGAACAATCCCTTGAAAGAAATATATCTATATATTTAAACAAGTATTACTTATAACGAGTTGATGCCATACCAACCAAGGAGAAATGCACGATCAAGTTGTGTATAACTGAAGGTTCACTTATCCAAGAAGATTCTCAACATTAATCAAGTTATTCCTTTTTCTAGTCCTTATATATTCTTGATTCATATACAATTATTCAAGACGTTTCGGCACTTATGTTGTCAATTTCAATTATTCTGAAAAAAAATTTGCATCAATTTTTATAGTATATAACTTCATTCTTTCATCCCATTCGATTGTTTATAAAATATAAAATTTACTAAATTGATTAAGGTAAATAGGAAAAAATAAGAGAAAATAAATTTTTAAAAATTTTTTATTTAGTTTATTTATTTTTTATTTGATTCTATGGTTGTTTTTTGTAATGTTATAATAGATGCTTTGAAAACATCAAAACATAAATGTCATAAATTATTACACGGTTCAAAGGTTAAATCAGTAACAGTTGATCCCCAAGTAAATACTTTTTAAATATTAATGATGGCATTTATGAGATATCTATACTTTTTTCTGCTAATTATTTCGGATATATTTTATATTATTGTGTATCTATTTTATTTTTGTTATTTTTTATTTTGTTCTTCTACAGAATTTATGAACTATAACTTTTTAAGTTATATACTATGAAAATTGATACAAAAATGTTTATCAGTATAATGGAAAATGACAAAATACGTGTCGAAACGTCTTGAATAATTGTAGGAATCAAGAATATATAAAGAGTGGAAAATATTTTTTTTCTCTTTCCCAATATATAAATTATAAGAGTGAAGTCGAGTTTTTTCAATTTTTTTTTTATTTATAAAAATCAAATTATTCCTTAAATAAGCTCTCATTTCCTAGACTACACAAGTTTTTACTTTCCCATAAAATACATTTTACTAAATCATGAATAATTAATTAATAAATAACATCAGGTATTTGGGCTATACTTAAATAATTAAAAATAATTCTAAATGGTCGTATAGGTTATATACACATTTTCGCAATTGCAAATAAAACATTGACAATTTTTTTTGAATTAATAACGGTTGAATTCAATATAGCATTTCGGCTACTTAAATAGTTTTGTAACATTTTTCTTAGATATTAAGATCATTAGCTATAGTTGGAGTGATGATAATATTATATATGTATGTTTATAAAACAATCATCCTTCCAAATCTTCTCTACGGATGCGAAAATTGGCCGCTAACGCTTAAGGGTGAGCAGTGTCTTCTGACTTCTGATTCAGTGTAAACTTCTGTCTGTCCCATTTGTTTATCAGTTTCAATGTATTTTTCACGGCTGTGCTGATCCGTCTGTGATGAAATTTGATATGGATAATCTCAAGCCTGGGGAAGGGCATAGGCTACTTTTTACCAACACACCACACAGGCGAAGTATATTTAAAACTTTAACCTGACTGACGAACACACCCAGCGGTCAACCCACAGCAGCAACCACTGAACTTAGCTTCATGAAATTTGCAGATACATTCTTTGCATAATTTAAGAAAGAAATTTGGATAATTCCACCCCCAATGGTTTCCCCCTTAATATCATAGCGGGTTCAAAGGTTGTATGGAATCCATTACTTTTTAAGTTAGACATCTGAAATTTTTGATTTTCCAGTAAAAAATTAAATTATTTATTTAAAATGATCTGTCACGAAACTTTATGTAGCAGACCAAATTCAACGCGAGAGAAGCCGCAGAAAGGATGAGAGCACTGAGGAATACAGGAGATTACATAACGCGCAAGTACGAAGCATGCATCCGATAATTTATTATTCGGGTGATAGGGTCGCGAAGTTTAAGATGGTCATGTAAAGTTGCTGGACATAATAACGATCGAATTCCTAAGATGTTATTAGACACTGTACCGACTGATGAAGCGTGTGAGGTAGACCGAGGCGTAGGTGGAAGGATGCGTTAAGTGATCTGGCGGGTTCGGGTTTGGGTGGTGCTCCTTGGACGGAGGTCGATAACAAAGATTAGTGGTATCGGCATGGAGCCTTCGGGTTGGCTCAGCCTTTTGTTTATTTTCTTATTTACACACACATACACACACAAACACTATATATATATATATGTGTGTGTAAATAGATTACTACTCTGTGTCGAACTGTAAATATCGATAGATCGATATAGGAGAGTATTTGTGGAAGATATACTTGTAGATGTTGGAAGACTGTTATTATCTGTTAATTTTCTAAGGGGTTTAATTACTTGTAATTTAATTATTCTTTTACAGAATAATAAAATCTGTTTTAACCCTAGGTTTAGTTAACCTGACACTAACTTACAAATTAAATTACATAAAGTTAAATACAGGATAAAATGTCTTTGGAGCACAAACTGTATGCACATATTGTAAAGAAGAAGGAGAATGAATTTGAATTGGCTGGTTTGTCTGAAGGCAAGGTTTTATGGTACGCTTTTACCGTTGTCAAGATTTGAACATACATCAGGTATTAATTTCTAAATTATCTATTAAAAGGGCAATTACGGCCATAAAACATGATAAATGGTTATAGAAAATGTGGAATTAGGTTAGAAAACGATTTAAAAAAAGAATATTTTGATGAAGAAAATAACCTATGCTACAGGGATCTCCTTTTAGAAGAAATTAATTCGACTCTAGTCCGGATACTAGCTTGGAAATAACTCAGAGTAGTAATCTATTTACATAATTCATTTAACAGAATATTCTCGATTGTGCTGAAGTTGAATATTGCATCATTAATGATGAACCTTCAGACGAGATTAACCCTGAGCTGGCGACTGAGAAGTTAAAATACTTTGATGTTAAGCAGCCAGATGTATCGATATTGGAGAACCGTCAAAATATTGAGGATATACCGCAACTAGAAAGTTGCCTGGAGTACTCCACCACTTGCAAGTTTCAGTCTTCAACTACAGTTCAGCTAACCGAAGATGAACTTGATGCCTTGCTAGAACAGACTGTTGGTGAGCCCAGGCATCTAGTATTCGCTCCAGCAGGTTGTGGAAAAACCACCTTCTGTAATGAACATTTTCCAACAGTTCTGAACTGCATCCACAAGTGTTTTATTCTATCTCCTCATTAGTTAAGTCGTTGAATTCACGACTTACAAATCAACACAATAGTGGATTCTGTAAAAACACTCAATTATAAATTTTCTATAATATCAATTTATAATCTAACAATGTAAATCATAACCTCGCTCACATATGTCTCTGAAGGTTATCTCAGGTCTGTGGCATATGAATGTCAATGCCATACTTCATACAGGAAAACAAGATTTCGCCGGTCCAGGAAAATTTAGTAGCGATTAAAAAGCTTCAAAGACCTACTGATAAATCTGGTGTACGCAGTGTATTAAGTGTATTAGGTACCATAAATTTTTATTTAAAATATATTCAAAATAGTACTCAGCATAGTGAAGGTTATAAACAGCCGGGTGACCAATGAGGTTTTTGAGTGAAATGGATTTGCCACTGCCTCAACCATTTAATTTATTGTATTGCATTGAATAGTTATTAATTGACCAACATTAATTAATATTCATTTTTTAGTTTATTATTGCATAGTTTTTATTTATTTGTATTACAGTGGCCAATCCATGCGTAACCTGCCCCCAGCCGTTGATAATCAAAAATATACGATTCTAAAAATTGTAAAATACACACTGCATGATATCAAAATTGAGAATTGTTAATTATACTGAAATAAAGAGTTTTATTTGAAGCACAGCTCTTTAAAACATAATTTACTTAGGAAAAATGAACAATTTCAATGGACAGAAGAGTGTGAGAAGGCTTTCAATCTCATCAAGGAATATTTATGTTCTTCACCTATTTTAGCCATCTATGATAGCAATAAAATCTCTACATCGAAACAGATGCTAGTTACAAGGGAATTGGAGCTACGATGAAACAACCGCAAGCAGATGGCGTATTACATACTGTAGCCTATTTTTCCCGAAGATTATCGAAGAAAGAGAAAAAAATGGACGTCATCCATTTGGAATGCAAGGCGATTAAGGAGGCCATCAAGTATTGGCAATATTATTTGATTGGTCGAGAATTTATAGTTTGTAGTGATCATAGGCCCTTAGAAAATTTGCGTACGAAAGCTAGAAGTGACGAACACTTAGGAGATTTAGTGCATTATTTATCGCAGTTTAATTTCAGAATTATTTATAAGAAAGGCAAGGACAATGTAATGGCAGATCTACAATCAAGACAGCCAGTTTTCGACTATGAAAATGAATATGCTCGGAATGGAAAACGAATATGAAAACGAAGATGCGATCAAGGTAGTTAATATGATTGAATTAAAAGAGATTATTAAGGATAAACAGGAAAATGCCTTTGAACTGCATTCGGCAAAGAAAACGAAAAAGCATAATAATGTAATTTATAAAGTATTACGTGATAAATTTCGAATATTTGTTTCAGCTCAATTTGGATTACAGTTGATCAAGAGAATACACGAATATTATGGACACATCGGCGTTGCCCAACTAAGAGAAAAGATAAGACGATACTACTATTTTAAGAAACTAGATACATTGATTGAAGACTATTGCGCGAGTTGTTCTATATGTGTGGAAAATAAAGTGCGTCGAAGTAGGCTTATTGGATTAAGGTCAAAACTGAGACCTGCTAAAGAGTCATATGAAATCGTGTCTGTGGATTCAGTAGGATTTGGTGGAAATAGATCACCGAAGAGATTCATGCATATTTTAGTGGATCATTTTAGCCGCTATGCATGGATATCAACTACAACTGGTCAATATGCTCGCGATATCATTGAGCTTATTAAACCTTTCGCGCAGAATCGTCAAATAAAAATACTCTTAGCAGACCAATATACAGCCCTAAAGTCTGAACTCAAGCGGTATCTGGACAAGATGAATATTAAACTAATTTACATCCATTGATTGTCCGAAATCTAATGAACTCAACGAAAGACTAAACCAAACTTTGGTGAATAGAATTAGATGTAAAATAAACGGGAGCGATGTCCGTGCATGGTCAAAGGTCGCAGAAGATTGTGTCTCAGAATACAATAAAACAATTCATAGTTCAACTAAATTTGAACCTGCGTATTTACTTTTTGGACAAAAATCTATCATTAGTCCTCCAGAGACAGTGCAAAAACGAGATTTAGCCAAAGATAGAGAAGGTCTTCCGAAATTCGATGAAGAGTTTTGAAACAAATAAATTCAGAGTAGATAAACACCGAAGAATGCATGATTTTAATATACGTTGAGTTAACCTGAAACTAACTAACTTACATATATATATATATTTTTTTTTTTCCGTCTAATTACTATTGTTGATTACTATTTTTCGTCTAATTAATAACCAGGCCCATTGTTGAAATGACAGTGGTTTAGTTATACCATTTCGGCACTAAAGCTCAGAAATCTAAAAATTATTTTCGAACATTGACCGATTTCCAGTCAATATAAACTGTTCTGAATTGTATTAATGATATTAAGAAATATAATTTATTAAGCTGAGGGCCAAGTGACCTAAATTAATAACGTAAGTGGGAGGATACTTTAATTGCTGCTGAGGAATTTTCGAAGATATTGCGATGTTTCCCCGTTGAAAAATATTAAAAATGAATAAATAGAAAGACATTAATAAGCATTAAACCTGACGTATTAAAATTTTAAGCATGCAATTTCTAGTTTTCGAGTAATTTTTATTTGAATATATAATTTCATACTAGTCAGGCTTTATTAAAAAAATTTAACCAACTTTTCAACTCTTAATTAAGTTAACTATGATTAAGTGTTCTTAGTAAATTCATAGAGATTATTATAAAGGTAGGGGGGGGGGGTGCTGAACATCGGACGTAAAAGTATAAATTACTATGTTCTTAAACTTCTTTGAACGAAAAATATATTAAAATATAAATTTAATACTAAAAGACGTTACTTCTCAATTTATAATATAATAATGTTAAATGAATTAGTATAATTTATTCTTTAAACATTACCCATATAATATTCCAAACGTCTGAATTATAATAAATATGACATGAAAAATAGATTAAACTATAAATATTTAGTCTTATAATTAAAAATAATCAAGACATCTGATTCGCGACGGGTCTATTCATTAAAAGAACTTAAGAGATGTTTATCAATGGAAAAATTTGGAAAAGTATTTCATTGTCTAAAATAATATTTAGTAATATTAATAGTAAACAGACCTGTAATATAGAAACCATTTTTATCAAATGACTACAAATGGTTTACTATAGAAAAATAATATATATATTTAGTATCTACACTATTATATGTTATTATTCTATAATAATATATAATACGCATACATCTATGATTGTATAAGATGTGATATAATTTCATACTTAAAAATTAGGAGTATAGAGTAAATTTATCAAGCTTCAAAGTACCAGTTATTTTGTCTGAGCATTTTTAGTTTAAAAATTCTAATTATTAAATTTCTATAATTACTATGGTAAATAATTTGCGTCAATGTGATAAATAAAGGTTTACTGTTACAAGATTACTTAAAGTTTTTAGTTAAACTGTATACTTTAATAAGTATAATGCGATTAAGTAAACAGAAAAAAATATTAGTGCTAATAACGAAGAAAACTGAGTTTAGTCAAATAAAAAAACAGATGTTTTAAAAAAGCCAACGATAAAATATCCTTACGTAAGATATTCTAATGTCATATTTCTTTATGTCACATAACATATATTTATTCTCTTCCAGGAAATATTACTCAAATATTGCAATATTATAAATCTTTAATGGCTTGCTCACATTATATCTACAGCCCCGGTGAATAAGTGGTAAAGTCAGATTTTCACCAAAACCATTTTTTTGTGCTTACAGAAGCGGAATCGTGTTACCTTCGTAGTGAATAACGGACTTAGTCAGGCATTGGCTAGAAAAGAAATTATTGGTTATATTTCAACTCTATTTCAAGCCAAATACTAAAAGTGAGACACCATTCTGCTGCTCTCAATACAGTTAACCAGTTCTAAGAAAAATTGACTTCACCAATTATTCGCTGGGGCTATAGATATATAGCAAAGTTGTCATATGATGCATTGAGACATCTTAGAATTTTAATATACCAACTCAACAATTAAAAGAAATAACATGAAAAGGTTGAACAAGCATTGCGATGCTTATTACAGCTAGAAGAAATGGTTCATGTATTTTGAATTATAAAACAAATAGAGTAATTAAAGAATGGGTGTTTGTTGAGACGGAAATTCCAGGAAAAATATGAACGTGTATAACAATGCTCTTAAAATCCTTAAAAACAACTATTATTCAATCAAATATGAATAAATATGATCAATTAACAATGGAACCAAAATAGAACAAATAGAACCAAAAAATATCAGTATGTGACAGTAAGGAAGCAGTGGATAATATATTTGACTTAAATTGGATTATAATACACCACATTTTAATCATGAGAAATGTACTCAGATATGAGACATGTTGATATACCACTTCCAAAATTTATAAATTATTTTATAGTTAAAGACTTCTTGGTAATATATAACAGAATAAAATAGTAACTAACCATACTAGTATCATAATGAGTAGTTTAGTTTATTCATTTAACGTCCACTTTATGCTTCTATGGCTAATAAGACGAATGATAATGAGTTATAAGGCTAAATAGCTATACAATCATTCAATAAAAATAATAATAATAATAAATAAATATTATTAATAAAAAAAATTAAATAAAAATATATACAAACTGATAATGAAAAATACAAATTTAAAATATAGGACACATAATGTAATCAAGGGATGGGTTATTGAGTACCAACCGTAAATAATAAATCAATGTTCATTAAGTTCTTGGAAAGTAAACAATATTTATATAAATTCAATACAAAATTATGTAAAATAAATTATCCAATCACAATATTGCAATGTACGTAGATATTCTCAGATTTTACTTGGCTGAATTTATGATATAATAAAGTTAAATGAGAGGGTATGGTTTATTCTTTCAATATAATCCAGATATTGTAATCATTCCAAAAGTCTAAATTATAATAACATGAAAAATTGATACAATTATGAATATTAAATCTTATAATTAAAAATCTTCAAGATATATAGAATACGTATTCATAGAAGACGATTGTCGTAATAAGTATTAAAAATAGCGCTGGTATAGACTGACAATTTATATACTATTGATACCAGTATTTAAAAATTAATTATAAATTGACGTAAAAGTAAGAGATGCTCGGCTCCAAGTATGAACCTACTAAGAAAAATAATTGCATTCTGCATACTTAGTATAGAAAGAAAATGAATTTTAATTAGAAGACGACTAGTATCAAGCAATTATACTTATAACAGCATACTTACAGAAGTGCAACTATATCTGGATGCAACAATGTTTACGCTTTTGAATGTAAAAAGGTTACTGGCATTAACTGAAATAGGAGACTTAGTGACCCCGTGGTTAGAATCGTAAGTAATAAAAATAATTGATCACAACAACGCTGCTTAAACCCTTTAAAAGTAAATATATACAATTATGTATTAAATGATAGAGATAAGATACATAATTAAATAATTTAAAAAATTGTATTCTAAGTGAAAAATTTTTACTTTTGCTCAATCTGCAATATAGTCATAATTATTATAGGTTATAATAATATGACATGAAAAATAGCTAAAATTGAAAATATTTAATCTTATAATTAAAAATCATCAAGAGTTTTACCTAGCTTAGTTTATAATAAAATGATATAACTAGCAATACGATTGTCGTAATAAGAATTAAAGCTGGCGCTGGTAGAAATAGTTTATATACCATTGATGCCAGAATTTAAAAATTAATTATAAATAATCGTGAAAGTGAGGGATTCTCGGATCTAAGATGAACTTTCTAAAAAAAATTAATTGCTTATAACAATGTTCCTTAAGTCCTTCAAAGTACACAATTAGGTATTGAATACTAAAAATAGGAAATAAAATTAAATATTTAAAAATATATGTATTATAAATGAAAAATGTTTACTTTTACTCAATTTGCAATATAGTCATGATAAACGAGTTAGTATGATTCATTGTTAGTATATTATAAACATTAAATTTGATCGTCCAGATTAAATAAAAAATACTTATTTTGTGTTTAGAAAGAAAAAGAATGCACCAATACAATATTCTAATATAAAGTATATATCAACAGAATTCATTGTTGTGGTATATCATAACAAATATTAGATATAGGTAACTAATATGATACACCAAATCTGGAACGTATAGAAAAAAAACAATAAGTACGAAAATCATAATTACTAATTACATAAATAAACAGTGGACTTTCGGCTAATTTCGTATCGGTGAAAAACAATGATAATATATTCTTATTATTGTGTCGAGCAATAATAAGAAAACTAGTACATAAATTTATAATCTAAAAAAAATAGCTTATATTCTTTAAGCTATAAACAATATTTTATGATTAGATGTAATGGAAATATATGAATTTGATTGGGAAGACATTCTAAAGAAAAATAATCGTTCATAACAATGCTACTTAAATTCTTCTAAAGAAGTAAAATATATATATAGAAAGCTAGGGCAAACAAAAATAATTAAAACATTGTATAGTATGAGTAAATCATTAAAATTACCATTGGATTAATTTATAAAATAGTCAAGTTAAATAAGCTGCAATAATTCATTGTTGTGGTATATCAAAACAAATATCAGAAATATTTAATATGATACACCATATCTCGGACGCCTAGATTATAAGAACATGAAATAATTAAGAAAATTATAATTACTTATTACTTCAATTAACAATGTTGTTTTAGCCAACTTCTTATCGGAGAAAACCAATGATAATAAGAACATGACTTCTGTTGAGCGAGAACGTAAATACATACAAGTACATATTTATATACTGCAAACTCTAGTTTATATTATTTAAGTAAAGATAAAGAATATTGTATGATCAGATGGAATTGAAGAATATGATTTTGAGTGAGGGACTTTTGATTGGGATGATATCCTTAAGGAAAATAATTGCTTTTAACAATGTTCTTTAAGACCTAATAAAGAAATACAATTAAATATTTAAAGAAATATGGTGTAAGTGGAAAAATCGAAACTTTGCTAAATCGCATATAGTTATACTAAATTAGTAGGATATATTTTTTAAGTATAAACAAAAATTAAATGAGATACTACATTTCAAATATTATGATTACTTATTATTTGAATTAGCAGCGGACTTTTGTGCTATGCGCAAAAAGAAAAAGAATACTAACAAAACCTCAAATTTTAACAACCGATAATAAGAATGTAGGGTGGAAATAGTTAGGAGGTGCAGTAAAAAAAGAAAACTCAAATAAGTCGACTTATTTTTTATTTGTGCCAACGTTTCGACCTAATTAGGTAGGTCATCTTCAGGGCTAATAGGAGAGTCGGCTGGGTGAACTGTGTAACTAACGTTAGTTAGTCAGTTACACAGCAAACTTAACTTTTTTTAAATTTGTAATTTATTATTGTTAAATGAGTTGGTACAATTCATTGTTGTGGTATATCATAACGAATAATAAAAATATGCCACATCTCAAGCGAATAGAATAAAAGAACAAAGAAATATTGTAAAGAAACTTATTATTACTTGGTTATAGTAAAATATTACCTTTGCTCGATTATTAAAATAGTCATGGAAAATAAGTTAGAATGATTCATAATATCAGAACAAAAAACTGTTTAAAAATAATGAATTATTCTTTAAACTGACAAAGAAATTTGTACCTACTTAAAATAGAAAAGAATGAACTTTAATGAGAAGACGATTAGTTTCAAGCGATGATACTATATCAGTAGAGTGATTGAAGTACTGGATACAACAGTCTTTATGCTTTAGGTTGTAAAGGGTTTAACACAATCAACGAAAGAATGAGACATAGTAAGCCCGTGGTGAGATTGGAAAGTAAAATAATTGGTTATGGCAATAAACTCTGAACAGATTTAAAATAAAGAAATAAAATATTTTAAAAAAATTATTGTATTTAGATGTTAAATGTCACTTTTGTTCAATTTACAATATAGTCATGACAAACGAGTTTCATTTTTGACCAATATCTATATCTATCTACGTATATTATAAAAAAAAGTCCTCGGCCGCGTTTGTGCGATAATTTGTTAGATTATAAGCGATCCAAACTCTTATCAATTACGCCTAATCTTAGGCAGTTTTCTATCATTTCAACTTAATACTGTTCTTAATAAATTAAATTATATACACTAGTAATAATAGTATCGGCTATAATAGGAATAGTGTATATACTTCAGCAGTCCCTCAAGTCGTTCAAAAGAAACAAGGACACATCGGAAGTTAGGTCCAGTATCTCGGATGGTGGTATCGATCTGCCCCTACTTTTGGTCCCGCAGTCGACGACATTCCTTCCTAGGACTTGCACGATGTTCTATTAGGTATTAGTCGGTACAGGTCCAACGTGCAAGAAAGTGGAAGCCGAACGTCGCGTACGCCGAGCGCGCGAGAACAGTACAGGAGTTTACCGCTAGTACATAGTGTACGAGTACGGGAGAGAGGGAGAGCGTAGAGAATAAGAAGGAGGGAGGCGGAGTGGCCGAAATGGAAATCTCGAGGAAGAGGAGAGTATTGATTGCGCCCCACCCCAGGACTGGACACCACCGCTGGACATTTGAATATCCCTTCCACCATCTACATACCCTCCCCTTCCGATAACAGCATCCCCTTAAATATCCCGATACCCGGCTTCTCTCTCAACTTCACTGCCCTGTCTTCGTTGGCTATCTAGTTCTTATCATGGATGTCTCTGGAGCACTATTCGATTTATAACTACAATTGGATATTGATGGATAGCATAAGATTAATTTCTTAGAACAGTCCAAGAAAAAATTCCTATTTCTTAGATACAATTCCAAATGACTTAAAAAAAAGAAGAAATATAAAAAAATGGAAAATATGTAATAATAGAAGATATGTGTAGAACTTCCCCACAAAGAACACTATATAATCACACACAAAGACTGTTTTAACAATGATTTTATTTAAATACGGATGCTTTGTTAATAGTTTTACACCGTGTTTACCTAGTATCGTGGAATTATATCTTATACCGCCCAGGTTTTAATCCTAAAACACACACACAAACAGTACATATATATATATATATATATATATATATATATATATATATATATATATATATATATATATATATATATATATGAGCGGTCTCCTTCAATTTATAACTGGCATTATGCATTGTAGAATAACATAAGATTAATTTCGTAAAAAAGTCAACAAAAAAAAAAATTTAATTTCTTAGATACATTTTAATCAAAATTATTCCGGATGACTTAAAAAATAAAGAGAAATATATAATGACAAAATAAGAAATATATATTACAATAATAATATACACTTACTAATTATGGAATGTGAATATAATAAAAAAAATTATACGCATTAAATTTCTGTGTTGCTCGCTTCAATTTATAACTTGCATCAGGAATTGAAAAATAAAGCAAGACCCTTTTCTTGTGTTTAGTAAAGAAAAAACTGTAACTAAAACTTATTACAAAAACTATTAATTTAATTTAAGTATGTGTTTATATATATTTACACATCTATATGTGTGTGTAGTCTGTATCAATGTATAACTTACATTAGGCAGTGAACAATAACATAAGAATCCTTTTCTTAAATCCTTCAAAATTTCAAGATGCATAAGGCGTTCTAGTTCTTACAAAAAAATATAAATTTAATAGAAAAATAAGATGATAAAAATTTAATTATCCATTCTAAGTGTATGTAGTCTGCTTAAATACATAACTTCAGAGATAAAAATATGAAGACATAAGATCTTATATCAAAACGGTCCAAGAAAAAGAAATGAGAAACTAAGGACCATTTATAGAAAGTAAAATGGTTCTTGTGGAGATGAAAAATAAAATCTACGATATTAAGGAAATGTTAATTACTTTATTGACATTAAATCACATTTCTGACTATTTAAGATAATAATTTTAACCTTCAACCAACCCATTTAAAATTCATGATACGTATACAATGAAGTAATAATTATTCAACATGAGATAAGCCACCAAACGATACTCAACATCCCCAGATCATTACTGGCATTGTCCTCTTTGTAAATAATAACAGAATAAAGAAAATATTAAGCAAGATAAAATATGTATGTATATATATATATATATATATATATATATATATATGTATATATATATATATATATATATATATATATATATATATATATATATAAAATTATTTTTATTGGTCTGATTATTTAACACATTTTTTACATCTTTCCATCCTTCATTAAGTACATCACAAAATATGAAAACTTTTACTTTTCATAACTCTTAATATTTCTTATTGCTACTACTCCTATTTTTTACATTATGAAAAGAGTTTTATACATGTCATAAGTAGCATAATAAATAAATTAGATCCAAAGGAAATCTGTACATGTTTGATATTAAAAAAAAAAATGACCATCATTCTAAATTTATTCGGAAATTACAGATTTTTAATCTTTGATTAAAAAAACAAATATTAAGTTTACATTTTATTACAGTTACATACTTAATTGATTTAAGACATTTTTTAATATTTTTAGAACTATATAAACTACTTATATATATATATATATATATATATACATATTTTATCTTGCTTAATATTTTCTTTATTCTGTGAATATTTACAATGAGGAGAATGCCAGTAATGATCTGGGAATGTTGAATATCGTTGGTGGCTTATCTCATGTTGAATAATTATTTGTGTAAAAAAAATATTCTACAATTCTACTTATTACAAATTAATTGAAACAAAATAAAGAAATTAAAAATTATAAAAAAGTTCAGTTGTGTAATCTAATATTAAAACAAAGAAAACGTATCGAGTGAAATATTATTCTATACATAATGAATATGGTATTGTGAAATACCACATAGTATCTTCGTATGTACCGTAAATTATTAAAATAATTGTTCTATATATTTATAAAACTTAAAATATTTTTATTTTAAAGAGAAAAGATAGGCCCTCGACCGGGATTCGAACCTGGATTCTCTGTCTTCAATAGACAGAGGATCCGGTTTCGAATCCCAGCCGAGGGCCTATCTTTTCTCTTCTAAATAAAAATATTTAAAAATCAAAACAATTGACCAATACAAATTATAAAAAATTATAAAACTTTAAATCTTTTTTTCGCTTAAATTGCTTTTACGTGTTAAATAATTTCTTAAGGAAAAAATGTATTCAAGAAATTTAGATTTAAAGGACAACGGGATTATTTACTGTATACTGTTTTCGGTTAGGTTAGGTTTTATTGCTTATAGAGGCACAACATCTATAGTCATCTGCGTCTTTCTTCTTTTGGTTCTTAGTTCTAGTTCTTTAGTTCTTTATTATTTTTTGGTTTAAATTTTAATTCCATTTAACCTATAATTATTATATTTTACTGAAAATATTATTTTCTTTAATAAAGGTCATCACTTTATCTATATTTGCGGCGTTATTTCCCAGGATAGTCGAGGTTTTCCTATCAATCCCCAAGCCATGAAAATATGTTTCATACAGGGGGCAGTCTTCCAAGATGTGGGTGATAGTTAGTTGCACCCTGCAACTTCCGCACTTTGGTGGTGCATCTTTCTCAATCCATTTTTTATCGTAAAGGATATTATCTTTACTTTGTGGCTGTCAACATGGCAGATGCCAATAAGCAAAATAAAAGCTCAGCCACACGACCGGATCTCCGTCGTCAGCCAGAAGCTAGCAATACCCATCCCAGACCTCGAGATACACGATATGCTAAGAGCTTGCGACGTTATCTTGAAAAGAAGAACCCCATTCCAACGGGAAACTGGGCGCGGATGAGCCTGATTTTTCACACATACAGGCTAAAAGATCGGATCCCCGACCTAAGAATAAACCCAACACTGAATTGGACCCATCGATGTGCGCAGCACAGAAGCAAAGCGCACCAAAGGATGAAACCCTCTATGATATTGGAGGATGTTCTGCGTCGTACCCTCTAACTGAGCGGTACTGCCAGAATTTTGTAGTGTTATCACGCTCATCAAACAGACTTATGAGGCGATGCGTTCGATTGACAATAGACTTGAATGACAGATGCCGTGTTGCCTGTTTTTGCACCAATGTATACCTGAATGCTGCTTTTCTTGACAGGGTCCGGGAGCATGGAGGCCGCCCCTTTGTTACAGCCCTGAGTTTTCAGGATGCCATCCAGGTTGAAGGCACAGAATACTGGATACCTGAAGTCATACAAGAATACGTTAGAAACGTCGGAAAAATCACAACCCCGACCGGGGTCGACGTTTACGTGAATGTCCCTAACGTAGTCATTCCTAAACCACCAGATCGTGATCACCAAACTGTTGAGTCTGGATTTTTCGGACCACTTACCGCCAGCTCACACAATGTGTATGCGTGCTATATTGCACCAGCCATTACTGCACGATATGTCATAGCCACCCGCGATGGTATCGAGTGTTGGGTACCATTACCACCAGAGCTCCTTACAATGATACCGCAGGATGCCGTTCATACATTTAATTTGTTAGGTTACGATGTGATACGGTTTTCGGTAATATACATATGTATATATATATATATATATATATATATATATATATATATATATATATATATATATATGTATGTAAGATTGTTTTGACGTGATTTTATTCTTTATTTATTAAGGAATTAAATTACACGTTCTTTCAAACTAGTAATTAAACACTTGTAACAAAATTAATTTAACTAACAAACTTTAGCACATGTGTTTTTATCAAAAGTCTAAACAAACACTGAAGGTTACAACAGTGAGTTATCACATGTAGTAACCTAACACCTCCACCTCTGAAGACGATTCACACGGAGAAAAAGGAAGCAGCTTGCTGGAATGAAAGAAATTGGAAATCTTCTTTTTCTTTCCACTTGCGACTTCATAAAATGTTGTTGAAATCTTTCGGACAATTGGAAAAGGTCCAATTCGTACGGGGTCAAGTTTGTTGCGATTTAATTTGTTTCCGTTCTCGATGTAAACCAAATCGCCAATCTTGAAATCATGATGTCTCCTATTCTTGTCTATACTCGCCTTATTTATTTGAAAGTTCCTTAAAGAATTTTGAAAAGCTAATTTTCGATCCTCTTCTAAGGAAGATGTATTGTCTTCGATAAGAGGAGATATAGCCTGTTTCTTCCCAAGGAGTAAGTATGATGGTGCGAATCGTGTTGAGCTATGAATTGTATCATTATACTCATTGACACATTCCTTTGCGAGAATCGGCCAGGCTTTATTTGTCTCACTGTTTATTTTGCATCGTAAACGATTCACTAGCGTTTGATTTAATCTATCGTTAAGCCCATTTGATTCTGGATGATCAATGCAACAAAAAACTATCTGTATTCCTTTTTTTTCCAAATAGTTTTTAAAATGGATTGAATTTATGGAAGCATATTGGTACTGTGAATTGAAACAAAATAGAAGTGTTTTCTAAAATGTAAGATTTGATTAGTACGTACATCTTTTTGACGTAGAATAATATGATGCCTGCATTAAGTTTTATAGAAGAAAATACATTATAAAGTTATCGAAATATATAAATAAATAAACCTATATTATCTGCATTTTTTATTCGTAACAAAAATGATTTTATTTTGGTCAGTTCAATGCGGAATAAGCTTTTTAAACGTTATAGTAGTTTACTGTATTTTATCAAATAAACATAAAATTATAATGTAATTAATGAACATATTAATTTTAATTTGTATAATATAATTTTTAGATTTTTTTTTAATGATTTGTTTATATACAACATATCAATAATAAATGATCGTTAATAAAACTGATAAGGAGACTGCAACAATAATCTGGTTTAACTAATTCATAGTAACATTATGCAGGGGGTTACAAGTGAAAACCATGAATTTGAGAAAACGCTGGTTAAATGACGTGACTGCTTAGTGCGATGATATCAGTTAGTGAGTTTCAAAAGTAAAACATCTCATTTTTGTAGTAAAGAAAAGCATAAAATCAGCGATTAGTTTCACTCAGTATGCTTCACACGAAACCCAACCATATGACTGTCATATAATGTGTATGTCTAATAATTTCACTTTATTTTTAGCAATGCTTTTCCTGACTTTAAGGAAAACAATTTTTGGCCAGCAGAATCAGGGGAAAACTCTTAAGACTATATTTTCTGTATTTTCAAAAATAAATTCACTCAGGAATCCGCGTTCTGTTAAAATGGGTACTTTGCTTACATAACTTGACAAATCTGGCCAATCGCAACTATTCCACACAATCACAGAGATTTAAGATAATAATTGATCTGGGAAGTAAGCGAAATTTGATATAATTAGCTAATCCCTTAGTCACATACTGAAATCGGGAAAAAATTGCAAATATAATATTACTGAAATTAATTTTACTTTATGACTAAGATTGATAATAAAATAAAATACATAATCCTGAGTCATTCATTCAAGTAACTAAAAAAACCTTTTTCCAGTCAAATATATTTTCTTTATTTAAAAATACGTTTAATTATTAACATTTAAGAAAAATCATATTCATAAATGTTAATAATGACCATGGAGTACATAGCAAACTCTAAGTATTATAAGAAAAATTTAAATTATTTGACAATCTACTAAAAGGTTAAAAATGTGCAAATTTATAAGTATTTAAAAAATATATTTAAATAAATTAAAAAAAAATGGACTTATAAGAGATGTAAATTGAAAATGACTGAAGAAGTTGAAACGTATTTTTAAAAAAAGAAAATATATTTGACTGGAAAAAGGTTTTTTTAGTTACTTGAATGTAACATAAACAAGAGAATTAAAATAATACATAATCCTTGTATGTATTTTATGGAGAATCAATGGGATAGAAATAATCGGAGTAAGTGCACTACTGGCATGGAAAGTTATCGTCAACAATGACTATGGGGCATATACATACACGTCCTCTTCCGATACCTTTCTTCTTTTAAAATTATACACAATTAGAAAATACAAATATAATTATTAAAACATTTCTCATCTCCTTAAGATGGCCTAAACTGTAGGTCGAAACGTCGGCACTTACTAAATATAAGTCTAGTACTTATTTGGTGTTTTTTTTTACTGCACCCCCCAACTATCTCCGATCTCCAATTAAAACATTTCATTCTGACAAAAGTTTATATGTAACGAAAATAATACACACAAACACACACACACACACACACACAACACACACCCATTATTTCCTGGTTCTGCAGTTGCAGTCTCGATACCAAAACTTTATTAAGTCATCAGAAATGCATATTTAATATAACATTAAAAAGAGAAGATGCATATATACACACAGTGACAAATTATAACATAATACATAATCATAATGTATATATTTGCGCTTCCAAAGCATTAGGCGTATATAAATATAGATATAAAAAACTGCAATGAGATCTATTTCTCAACTTCGCTAAACTAAAGAACTACTTTATAGGAAGTACATAATACTATAATAAAAGAAAGAAGGTCTTTTTTAGATTAAGGCTGTTATTTTTGGAACCAAATGATTACTTTAAAAATAATTAATCTTTTAAAAAAAAATAATAAACCATAAAACAACTACAAAATCTATACAAAAGACTCAACAAAAGACTCCTCAGGGCTGAGATGAGAATGAGGAAGTCAGCAGCATGGTTGACAAAACGTTGGCGAAGAATTTATATACACGGTCTAAACCAGAAGAAATAAACAAAGTCTTTTGTACTGTCTTAATTTTTTTCAAGATAAAGGTGTCTTACTTAAATTTAAAAATTGTGATAATGGGCTCAATATAAAATTGAAGTATAAAAAAAAAAAATGGGTTTGCTAAGTGAGAAATTGCGGAACTTTTAAGGGATTATTCTCAAATACGTGGTTCGAAGAATCAAGACTACCTTTAGGTAAAGCTCTTTTATGTATATATTGCTGGACACAAGAATACACAAATACGAAATTTTGTACTAAAAAACTTAATATTAGTAGTGCAACTATTACTGATTGGAAAATAAATTGAAAGAAATTTGTGCATATGCTTATTAAATAATCCTATTCAAATAGGCGTGGAAATTGACAAATCTTTTTTTAGTAAAAGAAAAAATAATCTTGGAAGATCAGTGAGTTTTCGGGAGCAAATCAGAAACTCTTCTAAATTGTATAAAAGCTACAATAAGGCCAGGAACAACGATAATTTCGGATTGGTGGAAGGCATATAAAGGGTTAGGAGAAACATTATATTCTTTGAATTATGTGAATCTTACTGTCAATCATTAAACAAAATTTGTCGCACCTTAACACAACAGGAGCCAACAAATCAATAGAATCTCTCTGGGCTAAAGCCAAAATGAGGAATAGAAATGAGTGTGGAACAAGGAGGGATCTTCTGAGGAGGAGTGAATTCATATTTAGCTGTTGTTTGTAGATTATTTCAAAATCAATATTTCATTAACCTGTATTCTTGTTTACCTAATTTTATGTAAATTAAATCTATTACTTTTAAAATAATCAATTGGTTACAAAAGGTAACTGGCAGCCTTAATCTAAAAAAGACCCAAAAGAAAAAGCCACGTAACAAAATGGTAAAATATAAAAACAAATATGGATATCCGCCTTGATAAAAGAGTTTGAAAAGTAATTTTAGTATGAAATCCTAAATATATTTTTTTAAAAACTGTAAACAATGTTAATTCCAAATTAACATCTCCCGTATTTCTCAACATTCTACTGTTAATTTAATTTAATGCTATCCAAAAAATATAAATTTCATGTAATAATTCCTAAAGGAAATGTTCAAGAATTATTATAATGCAATTGGGAAAAAACCACAATGCAAAGCCTTATGTTTCAAAAATACACCTACTTACCAGTCGACGTTTCGCCTATTCAGGCATTATCAAGACACCAAAATCAAAAAGGGGTTATGTAAATCGCATCTCGAAGAAAAAGGTGCAAAACATCCCAACGATCAATAGCCCAAACAGGCTCCAAACATGAGACAGCACCCCGCCACCAAGACGTTCGACATACAACTGAACGAAAGTAATACGCAACCAGCTGGGAAGGTTATAGAATCAGCTGATCCACAAACCATATCAAGTAATATTAGCCTATAAAAATTTTTATACATATTAGCAAAGTTAGCCAAATTTTTCTTTTAAAATATTCAACGTTTCCGAATAATATTGGTTCAAATTTCTGCAATCTGTTTTATAATTTACTGAAATGTCAATCTTTTGTGCAATCTGCATGGCCTCGAACAACTTCCTTCTAGAGCCATCACTCTCTTTGTAAATAACTTTAGCATTCTCAAAATCAAATTGATGCTTACAAGTTTTGGTATGCTGGGCCAATGCTGTGTTAGGTTCCTTGCCACCAATATTTTTACAATCATATTGATGCTGATACATTCTTTTGTGCAACAATTGTGATGTTTCACCAATGTATATTTTAGGGCATTGCAAGCAGCTAATCTCATACACTACATCTGATTGTTGCTGTGTAAGTATTTTATCTTTCAATGGAGTGTAAAATTTACTCATCTTGTTTGTAATCTTATTCGCAAGCCTAATCTCGTAAACATCATACTCTTTAAATATATCTCTAACACATTCTGACAGGCCCTTAATATAAGTGCACGCAAAAAAGACACCATTCATATTATTTCTCTCGGCACCACCACTATCCGACAATGCAAGATCCCCACCACTAGAAGTACAGTTCATATTATTGTGAATCTTGTTATAGTTCAAATTCCAATATTTTTTAATGAGGAATGAAGGGTACAAGTTAATTTCGAACATCGTGCAGATGGTCTCTTTCACGGAGCTTATATATTTTATATCACTCAGTTTAATGGCTTTAAATATGCTGTTTTTAAGGTTATTAATTAACATATGTCTAGGGTGATTAGATATAAAACTCAATATACGTTGACTACTGTTTTCATTTCTCGTCCACATGGTTCTCAAAATTGCACTATCGTTGTTAACATACATATCTAAGAATCTAATCCTATTATTAGTTTCCAGTTCATAAGTGAATTTGATATTATTATGAAAACCATTAAGACCCTCATAAAACCTGTCAATCTCATCCTCTTTCAACACAAGCAAAAGGTCATCCACATATTTCATGATCAATATAGGTTTGATATTAGTAGTATTGATAACATCATCCAGCAATTTGTTCATAAGGATCCCACTAAGCGTAACGGACAATACACCACCCATAGGCAACCCTGTTAATTGTCGGTAAATCTTATTATCATATTTCACAAAACCATTCTCGCAAATTACTTTCAGCCCTTCTATAAACATAACCTTATCTTTAATGCACGTATAAGGCTCAACTTGCTCCCATTGCTCCGAAATTATTTCAAATACCATTTCAAGTGGCACCGAGGTAAACAGAGAGACTACATCAAAGCTTATAAGTCGTTCATTTCCTTCTAAAGTTTTCAAATCATCAATCTTATACCAAAACTTGTAAGCATCAATTTGATTTTGAGAATGCTAAAGTTATTTACAAAGAGAGTGATGGCTCTAGAAGGAAGTTGTTCGAGGCCATGCAGATTGCACAAAAGATTGACATTTCGGTAAATTATAAAACAGATTGCAGAAATTTGAACCAATATTATTCGGAAACGTTGAATATTTTAAAAGAAAAATTTGGCTAACTTTGCTAATATGTATAAAAATTTTTATAGGCTAATATTACTTGATATGGTTTGTGGATCAGCTGATTCTATAACCTTCCCAGCTGGTTGCGTATTACTTTCGTTCAGTTGTATGTCGAACGTCTTGGTGGCGGGGTGCTGTCTCATGTTTGGAGCCTGTTTGGGCTGTTGATCGTTGGGATGTTTTGCACCTTTTTCTTCGAGATGCGATTTACATAACCCCTTTTTGATTTTGGTGTCTTGATAATGCCTGAATAGGCGAAACGTCGACTGGTAAGTAGGTGTATTTTTGAAACATAAGGCTTTGCATTGTGGTTTTTTCCCAATTGCATTATAATAAATAATAGTGTTTCTTTTTGAGTTTTTGGCTCTATTTTAGTGATTCAAGAATTATCTAAAGCAGTTATTCGTGATTCATAAGCAACATCAATACAAAAATCAAATTTAGTTTTTATTACACATTTTTCTATACTTAGATATTGCTTATTGCTTCAAAGCAATAAGGACTGACTTAACGAAAGATGTAAAATTGATATAATAAATTGAAAAAGTAACTTTATTGACAAAATTTCCATTCATTATTTTATTTCCAACTTGTAATTATAATATAAACTGGGTCATGACTATTAGAAGTTTTAAAAAGATTTAAAGGCAAAAGTAATTCAAATTAGGGCATATTAAGTAATAATCCGTTAGTCAATCAGTAATCAGAAAAATTTTATTTCGAATTTGAGAAGTAGCCGCTATTTTCAATTACCAGTTCAAAAGTTTTAGGATAATTTCATGAGTATCAAAGATAATTTATTTTTTAATGACAAAGATAAAGATTACTTATAAAATAATAGAAGAAAATAAGAGGAATTTTAAAATTAGGAGTCTTATCGTGTAGAGTACAAAGAAATAAAAGTATGAAATTAACAATAAAAAATCTCTTTTTGAAATGTTAAAATAGCAATAATTAAAATTTTGACTTTACCACCTTGTCAATATAATAAAAAATGTAGGAACACAGTTATTATTGCTACATAGATTTGTATTGACGATGCTTAGAACATTCACATTTTTCAGTCCATAACAATTATCTAAACACTTTTATTAAACGACTTCTTCACTTTTTACCATATAATATAACTAAATATTCACTTATTTAAAAAAAAAAGTTTTTAAAGATTGTTTGAACCTCTTTGGTAGCCACTTGAGCGATTGTCATGATTACATAAGGTATAGCATTATCTTATACCATACCAGAGCTAAAGAAATTTCCTTAAATATCAGCTACGAAAAAAATTAGGCATGTTTTAACTATGGTTTTTGATTCACGAAACGATAGATAACCTCTGTTAATCTTATAATAAAAATACTAATTAAAAAAACACATTTCTGGAAATGTGCGATCTCGAATTGTTTGTCCTGCAACTATTCACTATGAAAAATGCATTGTTTTTTTGTTTTTTTAAAGCACAATCACACTGATTTGAAATAATTTATTTCTTGTGCTTATTGGAAACTATTATAAAGAATGAAGCAAAAACATTTCAATTGGAACATAAATTAAAGATAATTTAACAATAGTTGGATGCTATTATTTATTTTTCTATTATTAAAAGTATTCCGAAAAAAATTACAAATAACTATTTATTAATATTATTGGATAATAATTCCTAAACAAAAAAGTACGAAAGCCAAATGTATATATACATAATACTCATAATTATATGTACATTAATAACTAATAATAATATAAGTTATCATAAACTTATGAGTATTATGATAAATAATATATTATATTAATTGAATAAAATAGGTATTTTCTATGGTGAAAAAATATATAATATTTCACTGACTGATTAGAAAGAGAACAAACCTCATATTGACGAAAATAATTATAAATTCTTAACAAAAGAGGGACATAACTATATTAATAATTATAATACATTAACTATATTAGCCGATTACTTGCTAATAAGGAATAATTAAAAAAATTGAAGAGATTTTAGTACAAGCAGAGGTCACTGAACTTATATTCTAATAACTACCCCGCTTTACTGCTATATTACCTATATAATTTATAACTTATAAGCAAAATTCTATTATGAGAAGCATTTTAAGAAAGAATAATCGAATCGACATTCGTCATTTATCAATAATACTTGAAATATTATTCATTTATAAGTGAAATTCTGAAGAATTCTTACTTTCAAGTTATTTCAATGTGAAATCATTTCTACGGTTATGATGTAAATACTACATGAGATATAAAAATAAAATACCATGTCAATTATTCATCTGCTCTTTGTTTTCATGCTTTTAAGTAGAATTAGCAGTTAGTAAACAAAGAATAAAAAATGAAAAAAAACACAGACATTATTCACTTTACTGCTAAGAGTAGTTTGATAATTCATACTAATCAGTAAATTTTATCATTAACAAGTAGATTTAGAAATTATACTACTGGCTGCATCCTCCAAAATACCTCGCGTAATGACAGTAATCATTAATATCACATGGCATTGACTCATTAATTATTACTGTAAAGAAAAGGCGAATAACAAAAATCCTTTGACTGAATAATCAAAAAATATCGACAATATTTCAGCCTGAACTTAAATGATATAGGCACATTAGGCGTCATGGCTAGTTTGGTATAATTTATCCTAAACATCAATCATCAGAAAATATTCAATGTTATAACAGGTATTAAATATCTTTTTATTTTGTTAGTGTGCATTAACACAGATATAAAAATACACACACAACCAAAATTATTAGTCAAACCGTACAAAAATTATTAATCAATTCAGGTAATTTTGAATTAATTCAAACACATAAACACTGCAAAAACATTAAAGAAAAAAGGTAAAAATTTAAACTAAAAAAAAAAGATTAAACACTTAAAATTAAAAAAAGTTTAATGAAAAAAAAAATTTTAACAAAGGACAATGATGAAAATGCCTGGTTTAGAAACAGGTTTGCTGACCACAAGATGATTTCAACCCTTAATCTTGAGAAATTTTCCAAGAAAAGATTTCTCTGGAAAAAAACATCTTATATTTCCTCTTCTGTATTATTATTAATATCCAGGAGGAAATATTCCCGTCACAAATATTTTTAAAGCCAAATTGATTTCTTGTTGTGCCTTTCATCCGACAGAAAAAAAAATAGAGAAAGAAATTGTTATATAACAAAATGGTTATACAGTAAATGCATATAGTCAATAAGACATAAATGTAATTAGAAACTATTTTTTTCTATTCAAAATAAACTATTCAATTGACCTTCAACTGCCAGCTGAGATTAACAATTAATTTTTATAATAATCCGAATGAAATAACGATGTCGATTAATATGATTCTTCCTCTTCTTGGGTTGAAAAACTATCTAAACAGTTTCCAGTATATTATTATTTATTTATACACGGAATTTAATGCGTTTATTGAGAGATTGAACTAAAAACAATGCATCAGTATATCATTGATAGTTCCTTATGATTATGAAACGAACCAATCCGTCTATAATTAAACAGTAACAATTATCATAGAAGATGACTGTAAATGGCATTCTAGCGATCTTTAGAGATTTTAACAAGCTAATAAACACAACGAATCAGACACAACCACTTTTAAGGTTTCTTATTTGGTATATATTTAAAGAAAATGGAGTTAAACATTTCCGCTACGACTTAATCGGACGATGCTACAGTAGGAGTCTTTAATTTTGATTATCCAAGTTTAATTAGGATAGAGATTTTTAAAGACTGTCTGTCACCGTACAGGATTGGGACCCCCATTTTATGCCCCTTACGAAAGACGGCATAATTAATGATTTCTTACACTCTAAAAAACCCATGGCATACCAGCCAGGCTACGAACCCGAATATATTTTTTAAATATATACCCTGATCTGTTTAAATTTATCATAATGTTAAAACTGTGTTTTTAAAGATAAACCAATATTACTCCCATATTTTAAAATAGGTTAAAGAGATAAAAGTATTTAACAAGTTTGACGATATTTAAGTTTTATTAATTGTTTTCCCTTCGTTTTGGCCGACTACAGGATACGTGGCAATTTAAATACCTTCTTATTTGCTGTTTTATTTTTCTCCAATTCTCTTTATTTTTCACCATGTCTCTTTCTTCGTTCCTCAGACCACTTCATGCCTGTTCTCTCATTGCCTGCAACCTGGAATCCTAAGTCCAACACTACCTTTCTGAAGGCATCTCTCTGTGCTGCTGCTTCTGCTTTTATGTTGTATATCTCTAAATCTTTTTTAAAATCATCGATACAGCCTGTTGTCATCTATTCTGTATAAAAGTAAAAAAACATCAGTCTTCTTTTCCTTATCGTTTCTGTTTTTTTCGTTATCTTTTGATATATTTTATCATTGCTTCGTATTTCCAGATTTCTGAGCTTCATATAAGGCCTAAAATTTTCCTCATAATTTTTCTAGTTTGTCTAATTTATATTAGAGTGCCAAGCTTTACTTGCGTAGAGCCATTCTAGGAAACTACTGTGGTGTGTTTTATTGTTTAATCTTTGTTATGCACGTTTTATTGTAAAAATTTTTGTAGTTTCATATGCTCTTTCCATTTAGTGTATCCTATCATCCATGGGAATTTTTTCTAATAGATACGTTTATTAATTTTATATTTATTGTTTGTTAATAATATAAATCTTCCAAATTGTATATAATATATTAAAACAATTTGGAAGATAATAATAAGATGGGAAGTGAGAGGAGAGTCCAGCACGTGCCGTCCATCGCTAGCCTCCCCAGGACTGGAAGGGTTAGCACCCCTACTTCCCTCCACCCTTCCTTTTTAAAACAATATAAATTAAATTTAAAATCAATACGATCCCTAAAGGTTTGCACACTATGGAGGACAGCTAGTTCAGGACATTATAAGGACACATTTTGATAGAAATAATCACATTCTATAATATGATTAATTTGTTTTCTCATTACCACTTTAACCTATGAAGTTTCTTGGGTTCAGAACATGGTAGAGACTGTTCTGGTTTGTGCAGCGATCTTTGGTTAACCAAAGATCAGGCTCTACCCCCAGGCTTTCCCCATAATTGAGGAACATCCCACGGGATACATCTCTGGGGTTATCAGAAAAAATAATGTTGTAAATAATATTGTATTAAATCTATAATTTAACAATGAACTTGTCGAAAACGTTATATAGCAACAGGAATTTGAAATTTCTAAATGGGGATAATAGAAAGCTTTACAATAAAAATATTTTAAATTATATTGAAACTAAAACTCATTATGCTGATGATAGGTATTGATGAAACACTCGACTTTTTTAATGATATAAAAATGAATCCAATTAAATATCCTAACCTTCTTATGATTACTATGTTTATTTTAAGGGACCTTCTCAAGAATCTGAATCCCCTCAGCAATTCCCATATGATAGTAACTAGTAATTTTTTTTAATTTTTTTATTTATGGCATTGGATTAGTAACTAGTAAGTAAGAGTGTATAAGTACCGCCATGTAAATAAAAAAAATGTAGCAGAACAACCCATGAAGGGTTTTGGGTTCAGTACATGGCAAAGACTGAATAAGGAGGTAATTTATCCAAGATCAAGTTCAACCACCAGATTTTGCCCCTAATTAAGGGTACTCACTTGATAGACACTGTGTGAGCCCAAGGATCCTCAGTTGTTGTTTTTTTCAATTCGTGAGGATATATCAGTAAGGAAGAACACATGAGTAACAACTATTTCTCTCTCTAACATGAACCACAATAAACAGGGCCTAATACAGAATTTCTCTTCAATAACTTTACGTCGCAGTACTAGAATTCAGAGCCGAAATATTCCTGCATCTCTTTCTACTACATCCCGACCTCTGCATCTAGATCTTACTTCTTCAAGGTATCACCTGTGTTCTACCTCTTCGCCTCAACATCGCCCTTCTGGTTACGACATTATCATTAGCGAAGGCAAGAATACAAGAATACTATCATAATATAAAGATCGTATAAGTTGTATTGCGGATTTGAATATTGAATTATTTAATAACAATAAAAGAAGTTATTTTTACATATTGATGAAGTCGTCCGAACTTAATATTTATAAGATACATCATCTTAAGAGATTTTAAAGGTCATTTATTTTTCGAAATTCACTTAAGGAACTTCATCAGTAGCGAAGAATACTAAAGTAGTACTACACACTCTGAAATTGAATGAATCATTTCATAATATGTAAATGAATTTACATAAATATCAATTTAGTAAATTAGTCTCAGAAACGAGACATTACATGTTTTATGGTTTGAAATTTCCCCGAGGGACCAGTAGAGAAGAACACAAAAGTACATGCTAACGAAGACATAAAGATTGTAAAAATTTATATTATAGAAAGAATTTCACTACTTACTTAATATCATCAAAATGAGTTCATTTAAATATAAACATATAATGTCTTACATACAAGATATTTCAAGGGAAATTTTATACATTTTCAGATTCCTCTTCCCTCCCCCCAAGTCACTTAATTAGCAGCGGTGAAATAGGGAAAAATACAACATTCCTACCTTAAACTAGAAGATTGTAAAATTATTTAATTAAATATTAAACCTTCTGAATGATAATTATTAAATATCACATTTATCAAGATTCTCGGATAAATATTTTTTTTATAATTAGTGGTCAATTTTTTGTTATTTTTAAATATTTTTAT
This sequence comes from Arma custos, assembly GCA_037127475.1. Lineage (NCBI taxonomy): Eukaryota > Metazoa > Arthropoda > Insecta > Hemiptera > Pentatomidae > Arma > Arma custos. The sequence continues at coordinate 108,463,585 of CM073764.1, forward strand.
GTTTTTAAAGAGAAAAGATAGGCCTTCGGCCAGGATTCGAACCCAGAACCTCTGTCTCTCCGCGAAAGTGCCCTACCATTTGAGCCACCAAGGCCGCCTGCTGGCAGAGGACAAATCTTTTCTCTTATCCGATCCCGTGTCCTCGTGCTCTCGCAATTTTCGCGATGAATACACCAGAAGAAAGTTCTTTGAACTTTAATTTAATTTTAGAATTTTATTGATCTAGTTTTTTTTTTATGTCTCTTCGAAATTCGCCCGAAGGACTTAATAGGGGTTAGAGTAGGGAAGAAAATTAATTAGAGTTGGGAAGAAGAAATAATAATTCTCCATACACAAAAATTTGCCTGCGGGCTTGAATATTGAACTATTTGAAAACAATAAAATAAGTCCTTGTAAATATTAAGTGTTCTCAACGAAACGACAATTTTCATGATTCTCAGATTTTTTTTTTTGTAGCGCTTTTTAAGCAATTCCCCGTTATTCTAACCGTAACCTATAGGGAAAAATAACGAAGAAATAAATATTGTAAAAACGCATAAACTTAAAGCTTAGTTCAAATCAAAAGGCTTGGTTATTAATTGATAATATGGAAAAACGATCTCCAGAACGAGAAATATATTAAGAGACTCTTTGAAGATTCACAGATGTGTTTTATTTTTTAAATCATGCTGATGATACAGTAATCGGATACAATAATGAAGATTGAATGCAACATTTTACTATGTTATTGAATGAATTACACAATAAAATGAAAATGAATGCATTTAAATATCGATTTCGTGTTTTGAACGAGATTTATTTAAGCTGTATTTGCTAAGACCCTTAGATTAATTATCGAAAAGAAAACTAAGTATTAGCGTCGAAATAAGGATTGTAAAAATTTGAAACGGTGAGTACTGGGCAAAACTCTTGACTTTGAATGAATTGTTTAATAAACAAAAAATCAATTTAAATAATGATACAGTAATCGGATACAATAATGAAGATTGAATGCAACATTTTACTATGTTATTGAATGAATTACACAATAAAATGAAAATGAATGCATTTAAATATCCATTTAGTGTTTTGAACGAGATTTATTTAAGCTGTATTTGCTAAGACCCTTAGATTAATTATCGAAAAGAAAACTAAGTATTAGCGTCGAAATAAGGATTGTAAAAATTTGAAACGGTGAGTCCTGGGCAAAACTCTTGACTTTGAATGAATTGTTTAATAAACAGAAAATCAATTTAAATACTGATACAGTAATCGGATACAATAATGAAGATTGAATGCAACATTTTACTATGTTATCGAATGAATTACACAATAAAATGAAAATGAATGCATTTAAATATCCATTTAGTGTTTTGAACGAGATTTATTTAAGCTGTATTTGCTAAGACCCTTAGATTAATTATCGAAAAGAAAACTAAGTATTAGCGTCGAAATAAGGATTGTAAAAATTTGAAACGGTGAGTACTGGGCAAAACTCTTGACTTTGAATGAATTGTTTAATAAACAGAAAATCAATTTAAATACTGATACAGTAATCGGATACAATAATGAAGATTGAATGCAACATTTTACTATGTTATTGAATGAATTACACAATAAAATGAAAATGAATGCATTTAAATATCGATTTCGTGTTTTGAACGAGATTTATTTAAGCTGTATTTGCTAAGACCCTTAGATTAATTATCGAAAAGAAAACTAAGTATTAGCATCGAAATAAGGATTGTAAAAATTTGAAACGGTGAGTACTGGGCAAAACTCTTGACTTTGAATGAATTGTTTAATAAACAGAAAATCAATTTAAATACTGATACAGTAATCGGATACAATAATGAAGATTGAATGCAACATTTTACTATGTTATTGAATGAATTACACAATAAAATGAAAATGAATGCATTTAAATATCGATTTCGTGTTTTGAACGAGATTTATTTAAACTGTATTTGCTAAGACCCTTAGATTAATTATCGAAAAGAAAACTAAGTATTAGCGTCGAAATAAGGATTGTAAAAATTTGAAACGGTGAGTACTGGACAAAACACTTGACTTTGAATGAATTGTTTAATAAACAGAAAATCAATTTAAATAATGATACAGTAATCGGATACAATAATGAAGATTGAATGCAACATTTTACTATGTTATTGAATGAATTACACAATACAATGAAAATGAATGCATTTAAATATCGATTTCGTGTTTTGAACGAGATTTATTTAAACTGTATTTGCTAAGACCCTTAGATTAATTATCGAAAAGAAAACTAAGTATTAGCGTCGAAATAAGGATTGTAAAAATTTGAAACGGTGAGTACTGGACAAAACACTTGACTTTGAATGAATTGTTTAATAAACAGAAAATCAATTTAAATACTGATACAGTAATCGGATACAATAATGAAGATTGAATGCAACATTTTACTATGTTATTGAATGAATTACACAATAAAATGAAAATGAATGCATTTAAATATCCATTTAGTGTTTTGAACGAGATTTATTTAAGCTGTATTTGCTAAGACCCTTAGATTAATTATCGAAAAGAAAACTAAGTATTAGCATCGAAATAAGGATTGTAAAAATTTGAAACGGTGAGTACTGGGCAAAACACTTGACTTTGAATAAATTGTTTAATAAACAGAAAATCAATTTAAATACTGATACAGTAATCGGATACAATAATGAAGATTGAATGCAACATTTTACTATGTTATTGAATGAATTACACAATAAAATGAAAATGAATGCATTTAAATATCCATTTAGTGTTTTGAACGAGATTTATTTAAGCTGTATTTGCTAAGACCCTTAGATTAATTATCGAAAAGAAAACTAAGTATTAGCATCGAAATAAGGATTGTAAAAATTTGAAACGGTGAGAGTACTGGGCAAAACTCTTGACTTTGAATGAATTGTTTAATAAACAGAAAATCAATTTAAATAATGATACAGTAATCGGATACAATAATGAAGATTGAATGCAACATTTTACTATGTTATTGAATGAATTACACAATAAAATGAAAATGAATGCATTTAAATATCGATTTCGTGTTTTGAACGAGATTTATTTAAACTGTATTTGCTAAGACCCTTAGATTAATTATCGAAAAGAAAACTAAGTATTAGCATCGAAATAAGGATTGTAAAAATTTGAAACGGTGAGTACTGGGCAAAACTCTTGACTTTGAATGAATTGTTTAATAAACAGAAAATAAATTTAAATACCGATACAGTAATCGGATACAATAATGAAGATTGAATGCAACATTTTACTATGTTATTGAATGAATTACACAATAAAATGAAAATGAATGCATTTAAATATCCATTTAGTGTTTTGAACGAGATTTATTTAAGCTGTATTTGCTAAGACCTTTAGATTAATTATCGAAAAGAAAACTAAGTATTAGCATCGAAATAAGGATTGTAAAAATTTGAAACGGTGAGTACTGGGCAAAACTCTTGACTTTGAATGAATTGTTTAATAAACAGAAAATCAATTTAAATACTGATACAGTAATCGGATACAATAATGAAGATTGAATGCAACATTTTACTATGTTATTGAATGAATTACACAATAAAATGAAAATGAATGCATTTAAATATCCATTTAGTGTTTTGAACGAGATTTATTTAAGCTGTATTTGCTAAGACCCTTAGATTAATTATCGAAAAGAAAACTAAGTATTAGCATCGAAATAAGGATTGTAAAAATTTGAAACGGTGAGTACTGGGCAAAACTCTTGACTTTGAATGAATTGTTTAATAAACAGAAAATAAATTTAAATACCGATACAGTAATCGGATACAATAATGAAGATTGAATGCAACATTTTACTATGTTATTGAATGAATTACACAATAAAATGAAAATGAATGCATTTAAATATCCATTTAGTGTTTTGAACGAGATTTATTTAAGCTGTATTTGCTAAGACCTTTAGATTAATTATCGAAAAGAAAACTAAGTATTAGCATCGAAATAAGGATTGTAAAAATTTGAAACGGTGAGTACTGGGCAAAACTCTTGACTTTGAATGAATTGTTTAATAAACAGAAAATCAATTTAAACACTGATTAAGTCTTTCCAACGAGAATTGTTTCAAGATTATCAAATTTAAATCCCCCGAGGGATTTAATTTGTGGACAACAAGAATAATGCCCTGAACATAAACATTGTAAAAGTCTTTAGTAATGAGTACTGATAATTACTGTAAACTTTACCTACTTGAAGTATTTCATAATTTGAAAATAAATTTGTTTAAATATAGACACTTATCAAGATTCTTAGGTTTATTTTTTGTGTTATTTAAAACTTAATAAGTAAGGAAGAATTCCAAAGTACTTTTTGAGACATGAATATTATTAACATTTGTGACGAAAGCTGAATAAAATATTTGATGATGTTAATAAATAAATTACTTAATATGAGAATGTATATACGTAAATAGTGAATAAGTCTTTAGAAAGAGAGATTGTAATAAAAATTAAGAAAATGTTGGAATACAGTAAAACCTCTGCTAACGGACACCCCTAAATAGCGGTCACTCCCCATTACCGGACGATTTTTTTTGCACCGGCATTTTAATACAATATTCTAGGCATTTGAACCTCTATTTAACGAAACCTTTCATTAACGGTCACGGACAGGCTGTGTTGGTAATAAGTAGATTAAAGAAACTTCTAAAAGACGGACAGTGTGACTTTTTCCCTTTCGCGTTTCTCGGAAACAATTAGTTGTTTACGGTCTAAGAAAACAGGGACAGCTGTGTTTACTTTTGAGTAAAGGTTTTCCACATAAATACTTTCTTTTTTTTTATTCTCGGACCTGCTTTATTAAAATGTAGTTCTGTTTTAACCATCGTGGCAGGCGGCTGAAAATGTCTCCGTCACGTAAAAGACTCACTTTAAGTCAAAAAATAAATGTAATCGACGTTTATGACCGTGAAAAGTTATATGTACGCGTGCTAGCGGAAAGACTCAATATCGGTAGGAAACAAGTTTCGGAAACACTCAAAAACCGTGCGGTGCTTTTCAAATTATGGAATGAAAATGAAACAAAACAATTAAAAATGTGTTCACGAACAGAAAAACTATTGACATTGACAACGTCATTCTTGAATGGTTTGTCCGTGCAAGGGCAAACAATATCCCGATTACAGGACCTCTTATTCAGGTAAAAGCTCGTGAAGTGGCAAACAAATTGAATTTAAATGGATTCAAAGGATCAAACGGATGGCTCGAAAAAATCAGAACCAGGAACAACATCAAATATAAATCTATTTGTGGTCAAGCAGGAAGCCTTGATAATGAGATCGTGGTTGAATGGGCTCAAAAATTGCAAGATATGATAAAATTACTCTGATAAAGACATCTATAATTGCGATGAAACCGATCTCTTTTTCCGTGCATTACCCGATAAAAAAAATGACTTTAAAAGGAGAAAATTGTTTAGGGGATAAAATTTCAAAAGAAAGGTTAACGGTTCTGTTATGTGTAAACCTTGCTGGTGAATTCGAACCTCCTATGGCTATAGGTAAAGCCTAACAACCCCTTTGCTTTCGAGGTGACGTGAAAAAACTAGGTGTAATTTGGAAATTTAATTCAAAGGCTTGGACCACTTTTTTTGGTGTTCAAAAAAACTAAAATACTTTTTTCTCTATCATGAAGACGCTCTGGGTGTCAAAATGGCTGCTGAAATTCAGATGTTATAGAATCGAAACTCAGTAAAGCCAAACGAAGACAAACAACAGTGAATCAATTTTTCCCAAGCTGTTCTAATAATAAAAATGACATTTGAAATTTCTCATAAATTTACTTACTGAAACTAATTCTTTACTTATCAAATATTTTACTTATCTAATTATGTATTCTAATTATTTACTTTACTCATCTACTTATTTTATGCTGTATTTTTTTATTTTATGAACATAATTTACTCAATACATAAATGTAAATTACATATATCATTTTTGGAATAAAAAGAAATTTTGTGTAAAACTTTTTTTTTTATTCTACCTATCTTTTAAATACAGGGGAAATTGAATAAGAGAGAATTAATTTGTACAAATAAATATTTATAAAAAAATAAAACCTCTCTTTAAAGGACACCTTTAAATAACGGACAAAAATATTTGCACCAGGGCTGTCCGTTAATTAGAGGTTTTACTGTATATAGTCGTACATTTCTTTAATATTCCTCAAAGGACGTAATCAGCTGGGGACAATACAGAAGAACTACTCAAACCATAAATATTTAAATATTTTATTTGAAAAGAAAAGATATGACCTGGACCGGGACTCGAACCCGGGTCTCCCACCTCTCCGTGGTGGCGCCTTAACCATCTCGGCCATCCTGGTTCGCTTCTCGCTCAGTCATATCCCTTCTTTTCACTGATCCTATATCTCCGTGTTCTCGCAATTTGCGATGTATACACGGGGAGAATGTTAAATGAAAATTACTTTTATTTTTGGATCTTGTTGACTTTAAGTCATTAATATTATTATAATTTATTTTATTGCTATATGATATATTTTTTTAAAATATATTATTTGAAAAGAAAAGATATGACCAGAACGTCTTAATCAGAAGGGAAGAGCACTAAATTACTATTCTAGACATAAGGCAAGTAAAAGTTTAAAATAAAGGATATTTAAATATTTATTTAGTCTTCAGAACAAGGCATTTTTGAAGATTCTCGGATATTTTGTTTCCATTTTTGAAATCCCCCTAGGGACTATAATAGGGAACAATAGGAGAGCACTATTCTAGGCATAAAGATTGTAGAAGTTTTTAACAATGAGTATTTCAGTAATGAATAAGTCTTGTGGGCAATACATTTTTAAAGATTTTCAGGCAGTTTTATGAAATTCCCGCGAATGACTTAATTAGTAAGGAATAATAAAAGAGTATTACCTAAAACATTAAGATTGTGAATGTCCCCCTTTGACTTGAATATTGAACAAATTAATAAAAAATAAAATAAGTGCATTTAAATATTAATTAAATCTTCGTAACGAGAAATGTCTTCGAGACATCATTAAATATTCTCGAGTTTTTTTTTGTGTGTGTTTTAGAAATTCTCCAAAAATTTAATCAGTAGCGAAGAATAAAACAGTACTATCATGCACATGATGACTGTAAATGCCTACAACAATAACAACTATACAAAACACTGTTATTAAATAGATTGATAATAAGATATTAAATATCGATTAGAATATGGCCTCGAGACCATTTATTATAGAACTTTATTGGAGTGTTACTGATGGATAGTTTCTCCACAAGTTTTTTTCATGTCATATTGTACATTTTAGCAGATTTACTTGTTGTAATATTATTATAGTTGTAAATATCAATAAATTGAATTAAAAAAAAAATATATCGATTAACGAAGGCTTTTCATAAGAGAAATTCTTTAAGTAGATACTTTTCAAGATCCTAAGATATTCTTTTTTCTTTTTCGAAATTCCTCCGAGGCACTTAAATCAGTAGGGAAGAATGCGAGATTACTGCTAGGCATAAAGATTGTAAACGTTTATAATGAAGAGTATTTAAATATTGATTAAGTCTTCACAACAAGGCATTTTTCAAGATTCTCGTTTTTGTTTTCAATTTTCGAAATTTCCCCTAGGGACTTAATAAGTAGGGAAGAAGACGAGAGTACTATTCTAGGCATAAAGATTGTAGAAGTTGCCCCGCGGACTTGAATATTGGATAGAAAGCGTGAGAAGTGATTTGGGAGGAGGAAAGGAGGGGTGGATGAGGGGGGCGAGGGGAAGGACTGACCACTTCCCCTCCGTAGGCAAATTCCCCCCACCCCTCTCCTCCCTGCAAGGGTCGAAGCTGGCCCTCCATCTCGGGGCTAACTTGCCGAATTTACCGACCCGTCTTACACTGACCACCCTGCTCCATCGATTAGAGCTCCACGATGTAAGCGGATGTGGGGGAAATAGAACTCAATATCTATATTTCTTGCCGTTTCTTCATTAATAGTAATAATAAGCCGCAAGATTACGGTCTTAAGATACGAGAGGATCGCATAAAAAAAAGTTTTTTAAAGAAAATAATTGGGGCAAAAGACTAGGTCCATGCGTTGAGTAAAAATATACTTACTAAGAACAAAAAACTAAGATCTCATATTATTATCGAAAGGCATATTTAAATCAATCAACCACTAAAGGATTCTCGATTAATTTTAGTAAACCATTCTTCCAAGACTAACTACTGGTGTGGAGCAAATAAGAAATTCTTAACTATAGGAACCAAGATAGCATATTATTTTATTATGATTTTATGTTAATACTTGAAATTCTTACTAAAATTAATGAAAAGCTAAATAATGGGCGTTTAATATTAGTACACCCTATTTTTTCATTCGTTTATAGAATGTCCGTTGAGAATTTGTAAGTAGATTAAACTCCATAATACTCGATATGCTATATTAAGATTTAAAAAACTTATTCAAATTAATAAAACACTTAAGGTTTGGCAAATATTACTAACACACTATTTCTATTTTTAAACAATACAAGAAAATAATTCGACAATTTGACAATTTGCAAGATTAAAGTCATAAAAGATAAGAACAAGTGAAAAAAACACTGCTTAAAAAAATCATAAAAAATTAAAACTATTAAAAAATGATCATAAATTAGCATTTGAAAGGTTTATTTAGATAAATATAAAATCAAAGTGGGAGAACAATATTAGCAGATAGACCATTTTTTTTATTATTAACACATAGGCATAGGACATGAATATAAAAATCTTACTGAAATAAAAAATCTACCAGTTCCAGGAGTAAAAGATTTTAATTATTGTTAATATAGTTCAAAATACCATATAAAAAAACGGATTTAATATGGACCGAACGAATACAGATCCTTTTCATTCTAGAGGATTTGGAACGTTTGAGCAGCTAAATTTTCCTTAGTCTTCAAAAAACATATATTGTTTGCACAACATCTAACTTCAAACTGTTTTAATAATTTAAAATCACAAACAAAGGTCAATCAGCTAATGTATTTAAACAAATTTATGAAAAAAATATATAATACTGTAAATAATAATAATAATCAACATTAAGATTTTGATGATGAATTATTGTCATAAAAAAGTTATTAATATGGAATTAAAAACAATAACCATATAGATAAGTAAATGTAAAAAGGTGAAAAATTTATTTAAGAACATATAGTCAAATAAACTCTAAAACTAGAAGCCAAAGTTCATATAATAAAAAATCATTTCTCTATACGAACTTCAGAAAACTATTACGTCAAATATACAATATTTTTCTAACGTTATTTCAAAAGCAAACTGCTTTTTATTTTGGTTAGTTGAATAGGCGTAGCAGAACAAATGATCGAACAGGACAAGAAGGAAAATTATGGACAAAGCGTTGATTCTTAAAGAATCATTTCTACATTCATACAAGTTTAGTTTGTTTGTTCATTTAACGTCCACTTAATGCTGCTATGGCTAATCGGACGATGCTAAAGTGGGAGCTCTAAATTCTGCCTATCCAGGTTTATTCGTAAAGGCTCGGGAACCCCTCGTTTTACGTCCCTTCCGAAGGACGGCGTAACTAAGGATTTTTTACTGCCTTTAAAAAATCCTAGGTCCACCTGCCGGGCTAGCCAGCTTATTAGCTTGGGCTTATTAGTTTGTTACGCTAAACACTAGACCACAGGTCGCTCCATCTACATACATCACTATGAGTTTTTTCAGGAATTTGGAAACGCTATCCATACATGCCCATATATATATATGAAATAATCTAGGACATACCAACTAGCCTGCATAAACTGCTCTCCATCATTTAAAACGTAAAACTAATATTCAATAATAGCATCTCTGTTGGTTGAAAGGCAATTGGAAAAGTATCAACATAGCATTATAAATTTTGATAAATATAGTGTCGATAAGGGACAAATTAATAAATATCTAGATTCAATAATAAAAATTAAATTAACAAATAGTTTACTGTCTAATTCTTAAATGACCATTTTTACATTCTTATAACGGTTTATTCTTTTAATTTTGATTTTTTAGGAATTTACTTTAACATGGAGGATAACCACAATTCCTTTTATTTCGAATGAAATCTGTTAGTTAATTATTCCATAAATTTAAACATTAAAAAAAATCAATAATTGATCGAACTAGTAGTTTGATCATTAGGAAACGCTAAGCCTGCGCACACACACACACACACACACATCGACATGTACGTATAAACACAGCATTATAATTTTTTAAATATAGTGTCAATATGGAACAAATAACAAGTATTCAGTATTAACAAATTAAATTAGCAAATATTTTACTGTTTAATTTAGTACCATTTTTTTTTAAATGCCGTAAATTTCAATAACAAATAAATTCACATATCAAAGTAGTTTTTTTAACTTAAACATTACAAAATTATATCTACATATTATTAACTACATTATATGTTAATTTGGAAATATAAGTCAGGGTATCTACTTAATAAAAATTAATTAACAATTTTTAAGTAATGTGCTTCAGATTCATTTTGAGCGTTGGTTAAAAATTCAAACTAGTTATTTTCGCTAGGGCATTATATAATTTAGAAAATTGAAAAGCAGTGCTAAGGGAAAAAAGAATTTTCGTTGTTAATTATCAAACAAATAAGTTTTGAAGTACAATGTTTATTATTATTATTAATTATTCAAACAAATTTATTTAGGTATTTGAATAAGAAATCACTACAAATATCCAAGTAGTTTTTTTAACTTAAACATCACAGAGTTGTTTAATGAGGAAATACAAGTCATTGTACCAACTTGATAAAAATTAATTAATGATTTTTAAGTCATCCATCTCAGATTTATTCTGAGCGAACGGTAAAAATAAAATATTTTTTATTTATTGTTCTTTTGATAGTGATTATTTTTAATTTTTTTTATTTTGGAGAGAAAAGATTTGTCTTGGCCGGGATTCCAACCCGGCTCGCCCATGTCTCTAGCGCGGTGCTCTAACCACTCAGCTACCAAGGCTTGTATCCAATCCAGATAAATCTATTCTCTTCACCGATCCTATATTCCCGTGTTCTCCCAATTTTTTTTTTATTCTTTCGATAGTGATTATTTTTAAATTTTTTTATCATCATTATAAAATAATTATTATATAGTTATATTACATATACCTTATTTGTACATACATAGCTTCTTTTTTCATTTTTATCATAGCTAATTTCAAAATGGTCATTTGTACTTTTAATCATACTAATGTTATAATTGTGAAAGTTTGTATGTATGTCTCTCTTTCACGCTAAAACTACAGAACGGATTTGGATAAACCTTTACAGTAATATAGGGTATACATCAGAATAACACATAGGCTATAGCAAGCGCGGATTTAGGAGGAGGAGTGCACGGAGGCACGTGCCTCTCCGACAGTTTTTTAGGTGCTGAGGAGAATCCATTATTGTACATAATCACATGATCAAAGTTGTTAAAATAACAGAAATAACATGAGTGAAACTATTTGTTTTGATATCCTACTAATCTTACTAATATTATAAATGTGAAAGTTTGTATGTTTGTCTCTCTTTCACGCAAAAACTACTAAACGGATTTGGATGAAACTTATTAAGTAAAATGGTTTATACATCATAGGCTACAGCAAGGGCAGATTTATGTGAGGGCATGTGCCCTCCCCCCCCCGTTGTAGTACATAAATAAAGGCAAATCAGGAACTTAGCATCTTAAAATTTGTAGAAAGGTTCTTTGTATAGTTTAAGAAAGAAATTTGGATAATTCCAACCCCTAAGGTTTCCCCTTTAATATAACAGGGGTTCAAAGGATGTACAGAATCCGTCATTTCATAAAACAAAAAATTTAACTGTCAAAAATCATAATAAGAGAATTAATTAGTTACTGATGTTTTAAGTTAAGTATCAATTGTACAATTAAACGACTTTTTACATAAAAATAATTTTTTAAAAATATTTTATTTGAAAAGAAAAGATATGGCGAGGACCGGGACTCGAACCCGGGTTTTTCACCTGATAGGGCTGGCCGAGAAACGTGCCAGGGTGGCCGAGATGGTTGAGCCCTCACCATGGATAGGTGAAAAACCCGGGTTCGAGTCCCGGTCCTCGCCAAATCTTTTCCTTTCAAATAAAATATTTTAAAAAAATTATATCATATAAGAATTAAATAAATAATAAAAATAATTCTTATATCAATGGAATTCTAATCCTTAAACTTGAAATGATTAAAATTAATTATATGATTCATGCACTGGCCGCTAGGTGTCGCCATTCTCGAGCATGTTGCTAACGCGACTAACATTTTAAATCTCACTACCAAAAATCGCTATAGGCGGCAAAAGACTTCTGTTATTAGTAATATAAACAAAGGTTCCTGATTTTTTTTTTGTTATTTCTTATTTTTGTAATAAATGACAAGAAAACAAATAAAAAAGTATAAATAAGGAGATTTATGTAAAACAAAAGATGAAGTGATGAAGTACTTGAGAGGAAGAGGTAGGAGGAGAGCTGGGACTGACCACCCCTTCTTGGACCGGGCCAGCAAATCGATTATACAACTCTACAGGAGGGAGATATTCACAGAATAGGAAGTAGTAATACTAATCTCACCTTAGGGACCTCGTCTCATAGCCAGGCATTTTAATTTAAATTATAAGAATATATTAATTATTTATCAAGAAAAATGTATCTAAGCACAAAACGAGGAATCAAACAATTATAAATTAATAAAAAGACAAATTGGAGAAAAAAACTATTTTCAGTCAAAAAAATGTTATTCCTTATTTATCGAGATACGTTTCGGCCTAGGCCATTCTCAATCTTCCGTTTAAATTGTTTCATTTTTTTCCCAATTATATGGTTAACAATTGGTAATTAAACCTAACAATGGTCGAATTGTTAACCATATAATAGGGAAAAAAAATGAAACAATTTAAACAGAAGATTGAGAATGGCCAAGGCCGAAACTTATCACGATAAATAAGGAATAAATTTTTTTTTACTGGAAATAGGTTTTTTTCCTCCAATTTAAAGAATAAATTATATGATTGAGTCCAGTTGACCTTTTTTTAAAAATAAAAAGACAAAAACAAAAATAAGGTTTCTAGTATCTATAAACCTAGGGAACTAGTCAGTCAAAATTTCCCTAATTCAAAGCAATTACAAAAAAAAAAATACATTAATGAAGATCAAGGAATAATAAGTCCAAACATATTTGGTGACACCAACCATACTTTAAGACATCCAACAAAAAATTAATAATATTAAACAAATAACTCTTTATTAGTTCCATTATATAATCTTTATATTAATTCTATGAGTTTTGAGAAAAATGAGTCCCTAGACTAATTACTCTTAAATTAAAAAATATGCCTAAACTCAAAAAGAGACATTAAATGATTACCTTAAATGATAAATTAAAGTCATGGGTCCATTTTTAAACTAGGAAAACTTGCAGATAATTCGCTAAATCATGCGGAAAAAAATACGAAAAAACAATTCACATCAATAAAGTACACCAAAACTGAAAAAAACAAGCAAAACAGAGTAGGAGAGACGAGTCTTACCTTAAAATGTCAAAATAATATAATTTAATCATTTTATATAAAAATAAATTTCTGTTAACAAAGAAAGGTAGCAAGTGTAGGACTTAGTAATACTAATCTCACCTTAGGGACCTCGTCTCATAGCCAGAAATTAAATTTAAATTTTAAAATAATCATTTCTTGATAAAATGTATCTAAACTTAATATGATTTCTTTTCTTATATTTTTTTATATAATTGTTTGTTATAACTGGGTGCTTGGTATGAAAAAGTGTCCACAAATTAATTATTTCTAATTAAAACATTTTTAAAATCCAAATAAAGTCCTAAGTATCCTTAAAACTAGCCAGTCAATATTTTCCAAAATCAGGACCAGACACACGCAAAAACAAAAAAAAGTACATTTAGGAATATCAAATATAGTACATCTCACATAGAAAGCAGTAAAAACATTTTTCAAGATGCCCATAAAATAAATTTAATTAATTATCTTATGGAAGTTTTATAAACATTCGTTATTTATAACAAATCGTTTAACTTAAGCGTCGCCAGCCTAACACTCGGCGTACACCAAAACCTATTTGTCGGCCGATGTCCGACAGAATTGCATGAGGTCACACTATTGCCGGCCTTCTTATTGATGACTGCGCGGCTTAACAAAGTGAAGACGCGTTTTTAAAATGGATGAATTCGAAGAAAAGTATCTTTTAGAAAATTCACAACGCAATTTAATTCGTCGACGTCGACGTCGGCGTTTGCGTGTTAATGAAATATTTATGTACAGAAAACAACTGGGTGAATACTACCACAATTCTTTTTATTATTGCTAAGTTTTATTTTTATTATTAAATTCTTATATATATTCCATTTAAAAACCCAAAATAGAAATCACAGGAATGGGAAATAAAACACCAGATGTCCTGAGACCCACAATTTCTCGAAACCGCGAAAAACATCAGTGGGTGGGGAGGAAATATTTGAGACCCCCTAAAGACTCAACACTAACTCAATTTACATTCCAATTTTCTACCCCCCAACTGCATTAGGAGGGAAGGACTTTGGGGGGCTTAAAAACCACTAAATTTCCGGTAAACAGAAAATATGAGTGACATTACTGTGACTCCTACAAACTCAATAAATAAACCTATGGCGCTACAAACCGAGAAGGGTCGCGGGTTAAGTTCATGGTTACAGACTGTATAGTTTCTAAGAGAGGAGTTGGAAAGGGAGGTGATTTTTCCGAGTCTGCGACGCACAACCGCGCGTGTTTTTTTTTGTTGTCTTTTTTCCCCAAAGTTAACAAACAGTGTATTACTTATTAAATAGAATTAATTTTATTAAATGTGATATCGAATGGTATAACATAGATATTCAAAGTAACATTCGGATAAGAACTAGCTGGTAGAATTACTAATTATGGACTATAATTAAAAGTTAGTGACTAATCTCTTTACCAATTATAATATAGCCTAGCCCTCCTACCCTCTAACCTTAGAGCTGGTATATATACGGATAAAAGAAGAGGGGATCAAGGAAGTTACATTGCTGAAGAAACGGAAGTATAGATAAGAATGTAATCTATAAACAATTTACTTCATACCATTACCGAGAATTACTTACAAATAACGGTACCCACTTTATAGAAACCGGGGGAGCCCTAGAAGGGTCTACTGATGGCACAAGATCCATCACATGGACCTCAACAGTTGAATAATTTATGTACTTATGTATCCCGAAATCTTTAGCACAAGAACTTAGCATTCTACACATTGGGCTATCAAGCTTCCCCTCTAACATCCTCTTTACGATTTTGGTGGGTCTAATAAGAGGCCCGAATTTCTCATTCAATGATAATTTAACAGGATATCTGCTAAATCACCTCCTTAAACAAATTACATTAAATCGTAATGCTTAAGAAATTCATTTTGACTGAATCGTGAACACTAAATCCTTTAACTACAGTCATTAAGAAATAAATAAACATATCAATGAATCTATTTGTTTTTCCTTTTCTATAAGATTTGATTTATAAACAATTATACTATACAATTAATGCAATACAATATCGAAACAACCTGAGCCTGTACCTCTACAACCCATGAATGGGTCTGGGGTTTAGTACATGGTAGATACTGTAATGTTTCATGGACAACGTTTTTGCAACCTTATATTAGAAGGTTTTTGATTACACTTATCATTTGTTATAAAATGCATTTGATATTGAATCATGCTCATCTGCTATTATCGATATATGATTGGTCTCTCGTCAAGAGTTCATAAAAATGTGCGAATTATTTTTATTAGATTGAAAACGATGGAAGAATAACATGTACACGGCCACGTATCTATTTCCATTTGTTCTTTTAAGTAGACTGATTTGACAATTAATTTATAGCATTTTTCAAAAATATTTTATAATATTTCAAATTGTGCTTATGTCCCAATTTTCGCCAGCCTAGTTTTAAGTTATTATAATATTTTCAGCTCAAAATACTATCACAATTTGTTTAATATTGAATTAAAACTATTAGGATTAGAATTCCAATATTACAGTAACAATATTCTGAACTTTTTCCTATTTTCATTGCATTTATAATTAAGGTTTTTAATGTTTTCTTTATTAATGAAATACTTTAATGCATTATTCTTGAGACACGTTGAAAATATTCAAAGGGTGCAGTCAGTAAATTTTGCACAAAAATTTATAAAATAAGTTGTATATACTAGTATAAAATTTATTTACATCACCCTCCTCACATATTTATTCAATATATTTCAAAATGTTGTTGCGGTCAAATTCTCTTCCAGTTTGAAATTTGACTCTAGTCTAAAAGAGCTTCAAAATCCCCAGCATCTTTCCTTTTTCCGTTCTAGCGGCTACTTTTAACAAAAAATTATTAATGAATAAATAAATAAATAAACCTGTACAACTACAACCCGTGAACCGATCTGGGTTCAGTACATGGTAGAGTCTGTGCTGTTTCATGGACAACGGTTCCGCATGGATTTTCCCTCCTTAATTTGGGTAACCTATTTTTAAAATATTTTATAAAGGCTGGGTGACCCCCGGAGGATCCTAACTGATTAAATAAAATTACTACCCTCAACGGGATTTGAACGGCAACTAAATGCTCTACCACTGACCCACTCCGCTCTCCACAATATTCAAAATTCTTTCAATAGGGGAATTGTTTTACATTTATTTTTAAAATCATATAAATTCAATTATCCTAGAACCCTGCATATCGATGAGGCATATAAAGTTTTATATCTACAAAAAAAATAATTAAATATTACATAAGAAAATGCAGAGTAGTTTGTCTACCAATTGAAAATAATATTAAGTATATGCTTAAGTAAATTGTTTTCTGTATAAGGCTAATTGATTCCTTAGACCCCTAACAGGAACTATGAAATAAGTGATGAATTAAAATTTGTAATGGTGTTTTAAGTAAAAATATATACGATAATTTAAATGATTTTAGTAACTTGATCATAAAAGATTAATAATTCGTTATAAGTTTCTGATTTTTTAAAACACCAGGGAACTGCTGGAAGTGCCATTATAAATACATTTTCACAAGTAAAAGTTCAAGATTGGAGTATCAGTCCATGATTCACAAATATATTTGCGTATTTGTCTATACATATATAAACTTTATAAACATATATATATATATATATATATAAACTTTTTTTTATAAACTATATATATATATATAAACCTTCTTATAAGGACAATATAAATAAACCTTCTTATAAGGCCAATATAAAATCCCCTATGGCTCCTACACAATAACCTTGCTTAGAGTAAAATATTCTCCGATCGAAGAACAATATATTACTTCTAAAAACCTACAAATCTTACTCCCAATTATTCGTTACCTTCTGGGATAATTAATGTTTTAAAATACTTAATAGTGATCAAATGAGAAGAACAATTAAAGATTCGATCAATGAACTATATAAGGGACGATTTTCTATGTTGTAGTAATAACATTTCGCTGCAGTAAAAACAATGACATACATTAAATAACCTTATTTTTCTATTAAGGTATGCTATTAAAGTTCCATGAGAGTTTAAAAAAATTAACATTTGGGTATTGGTAAAGTAAAGCATTCCAATCGTAATAATTGATCTTAAGATATACTATAATCCATTAGGAAATTTTTACAAAACTTAAAACTTTTTTGTCTTTTCCTTAGTTAATAATTCCAATAAAACTTGAAGTTCAAAGATGATACTGCTCAAAATATGACTTTATTTATTATTATAGGCGTTGCAACATGGGTTGCCTCAACCTGTCAGAGCAGAGCTCCACACATCTCGGTCCATCCAATCCCCTTCCTGGAGACTCTACCGGGCCATCTCTTCTTGGACTCCCTCCATCCACCTGCATCTGGGCCGTTAGCGTCCTCTCCTCCCTGGTGGAGCCCAACCCAGCACTCGGTTCGGCCAACATTCAAACAAACATAGAAAAAGATATGTCGCTCCTGAATTAAAAAGTTTCACCATATAAAATCATGCTACTAAAGGATTGACTCAAAAATACCAAATTTTAAGTTTGTCGTTCTTTTGAAGGAACGACCTATATGGCACCTTTGTATAGTGGGCTAAGTCGAATTGTGTGAATTACGTGCTCTCTACATCACCATAATCGTATTTTTTTCTCTTTCCTTGTGTCTAACACGCTAAGTATTCCGTCCATTGTAATGAAGGATATTCTTATATGAATCGTGGGCTGATACTCCAATCTTGAATTTTACTTGAGAAAAGCGAGTCAAGTTTACTAAGCCCCTTTTGTACAATAGGACAAGCTACATGCTTAGTAAAATGTGGGCTATGCTATTGCTTGTTTGAAAACAGCTGGTTTTGCACAAGTATATATTTTTTTCAAATGAGGCCCATTAGTTGCTAACATCGGATGCAACTTTTCCTAGAACATGTTATTGATTTCTTTTTTTAAGTATTCCTCGCAGTCCCTTCTAATTAATTTTTCTTAAACTCTCCTTCCTCCCAAAATAGAATGGTCTGGCTTCGAATTTATAAAATATTATCTTAGTATCTCTGTCGAGTATCAATAGCTATTTTTTATTTATTTCATTTTTTTTTTTTTTGCTTCTGAACTAATATTTTATTGCATTAAAAGCCAGATATTTATTTTTGTTTAATATAATAATGAAAATAATAAAATTTGTTAAAAGGAAAAAAAAAGAATTCCGAGAGTAGTTTTCAAAACTAAATTTTTTTTCGAAAAAACGAAATTGCATCTGTCTCAATGGTTGTTTGTTACTTTAGATTTTGTCGCCACTCTCTCCATCTTCTTCATCTTGAATTTGTCAAATCTCACCAGTGTGTAACACATTCATTTCTATCTGGCTCTAATTTTTTATTGAATTCACAATCAGCAAATTAGCTCAGATAGAAGGTTAGCGAATTATTATTAGGAGCCCTTTCTTCCACAATCTCGCATGGTGCGATTGTGTTCACACTTAAAATGTTTTCAAAACGTACTCAATTGCTAATGCAAATAACTGACGGAACAGCAAATTACCAGTCAAATTTTGCTTCTCCTGGTAAGTTGCTTTGCACAATTGCTTTTTGTTTTATTGTGTAATTTATATTTACATTATTTTCCTTTTCTAATATTTAGAGTCAAGCTCTCCATCTTCTATTCCTGAGGAATTCAGGAAACTGTTTTTAAGCTCCGATTAGGATGTCGATGCTGATTTGGATTTTGAAAAAGAGAAAGATAGCAATACTTCTTCCGACGATGGTGACATCTCTTCCCACCCAAAAAGAATTAAAAGAAAACAAGCAACTAAGAATACAACTCCTAACAGTAAGTCATTAATTTAGAATTAGATTGCAGGTTGTTCGGAAAGTTATTTAATGATACAATTTTATTAATAGTACCTACTTAACTATACACTTATGCCAAACATATTAATTTTTTGTGGTAAAAAAAAAATTAAAATAACTAGTTTCCGAACTAGCAATATTTCTTGAAAGCTGATGGGTGTTAATTATTTTTAAAGGTTTGATCAGCTCTACAAATATAGAAACCGAAAATGCCAATGATCGAAATGACAACCACAATGAGGTCGAAAGTGACTCCGATTCTCCACCAGGTAACCCATCCAACAGTAATTTAACAAAAAAGGGGACTTTGAGAAAACGAGGATTGAAAGGAGACACACCAGAAAAACGAGAGGAACGAAAAAGGAAGCGTAACACGGGAAAAGAATATACCACTAAGTCAGGGAAAACAGTAAAGAACAGGGAAAGAAAAGCCCTAGTCGAGCGCCGTAACAAATGTTCAAGTTTAATCGATGTTAATAAAAGGGAACAATTATTTCAGGAATATTGGAATATAGATTTTCACAGAAGACTGAACTATATTGCGGGACATCTAAACTTTCAAGAGCCTAAAATATCAAGATGATCGGCCAGGAGACAGATAACGGTTGAATATAACGTTGAAATTGTCAGCGCACTGATAAATATTTGCCGAAAATGCTTTGTAAACCTTTTTGGAGAAACTAAACGTTTTATTTCGACTGCTGTTTAAAATAAACAATAATCTTTATCAGGAATCGTATGCAAGATCGCCAAGGAGGCCCACCTTCCGATGGTCGAAGTGAAATTCTAAAAGAGGATATTAAAGAATTTCTGAACAAAATACCTGCCTACGAGAGCCACCTTGCTCAAAAATGTTTACATCCCCACATTTGACGATCACGGTACTTCATGAAGAATATTGAACAACGTCGAAGTTGGGATCGCAAGCAGCTTCATTTGAAGTATTTCGCAAACATTTTTATGAAATGAAACTGTTTCATAAAAAATCCCAAACTTGACACCTGCGCTACTTGTGATAGACTAACATTTGAAATGAGGGTAGCTGAAGAGGACGAGAAACCTACTATTCAAGCGAAACTTGATAAGAATGAACTGCTTGCTAATCAAGCGTAAGCAGAAAAGAAAAAAAGAAATTTCGAAAAATGATACAGCGACGAAAATTATAACTTATGATTTACAACAGTAACTGGCAACTCCATTGTTAAAGAACTTATTATCTTTCTATAGAAGGTCGTTAAGGACTTTTAACTTAACGGTATTTGATTGTGAGTTATCTCAGTATTAGATGTTAGAATATAGCAAGAATTGAAACGTACCTTACCAACGAAAATAGAAATGTACTATCAAGAGTTTAAGTCCCACAAATTTGAAGTTTTTTAACTGGATGATTTTGGAAAAAATCTCAAACATTCAATTCAGTTTTCCTAAAATCGCGATTTTCGCACTTAGCACACCATGCACAGGTGCCACAGATATTATAGTCAATAATAAGAAGTAATTAGAACTATTAATGTATTTCAATTAACTGGAATATCCAAACATTTATATTAAAGTTTATGACAAAGGTATATTATTAAGGGGAAGGAGTGGCTCAGTAGTGGAGCACTCAGATGGCATGCCGGAAATCCTGATTTAAATACCGCTGCGGGCAGTACTTTTATTTAGTGTGCTTGCAGTCGAAGATGGATTTTATAGGATCTAGGACCCTCTAGGGGCTCACCCAGCCTCTATAAAATGTTGTAAAATTAGGGTACCCAAAATAAGGGGGAGGGAGAATCTGGCAGTTGAGCGAGAACTAGGACAGAACTTTCCTTGCAGAACCGTTGTCCATGAAACAGTACAGTCTCAGTTAGTCCAGGCAACGAAGACCAAAAAATGCCAAATGGCGGAAATAATTCACGTAGAAGCTATTTTTGGCACAGATGTAGGGAAAGGTGTCCTGAACAACATACTAAAAGTACTGAGGGGTGGGGAGCCCTCTGAAGGTCCCTTTTTTCTGTTTTTTGTTAATAACTCGAAAAATACTGCCTCTAGCGAAAGAATATTTATGTAATAAATTAATCTAAATAAAACTTTCTATAAAGGCTCTATACACTTTTTTGCTAGGATCAATGCTTAAGGAGATATGGAGGGGGGAAATGAAAAAAAAAAAAACGTTTTTATTGTTAAAAATGAAATTTTTGTAGTTAAAAATAATATGTTTATTGTTGAAAATTAAGTAATTAATGTTTAATGATGTATTTTGAACATTAAATTTCGTCGAAATCTAAACTTTCATCTTCGAATCTCGAAGTATCTCGAAAAATACTGTCTAGCGAAATAATTTTCATATATTAAATTAATACGCATACTCTATGAAAAAGGTTTTATACACTTTTTTTGCTAGAGGACAGTCCTAAATCTAGAAATAATCTCAGATATAAATTCGTATGATAACATTACATTTAAACAATCCTTTAAGGAATTTTGGTCTCTACATGATTAAGCTAATTGATTAATTACATGATTAAGTCGCCACCACCAGCTAAGAATCAATAAAAAAAATCAAAGAAGAAAGGTAAAACTGCAAGACGTGTCGGTTTTACCTCATTTTGTGGTTTATACCACAACTAAAACAATTAGCCGCATTGGTTTACACTGCACTTTTTATCAGAAAAAATGGAACACCAATAATCATGGTATAAAAAACATACAGAAAATAAATATAAACATTTTAAAAATGAGTTAAATATTATGAACGATATGGTAGCACACAATGTTTTGTTTGGGACAGCGGACGTCCGAAATTATCTTAGGAGTAAAGAAAAAGCAATATTACCGCCGGATGGAATATTGCTTAACGAAAAGGAATGTTTCTGGATTTTAGATATCGCTTGAAGGAGTAGGTGATTATTTTTTAAATGACAGAGCGATTCGTAAATTGTCTATAATTAAGAATAGTCAACTGTTTCTGAGAGACACTCTTTCAGATCAACCTTCAACATCACGTGATGTTCTCGTCTTTGCGTTTAGGACAAGTGAAATTTGATTCTAAAACAAAGTATTTTTTCTGCATAGAAACGTATGACGAAGAGAAGGAGATAAAAAAACCTTATGCTAAGCGTCAAACAGTTTTTCATGTTCGAAGCAGTGCGTTTCACAATCCCATTATCGATGGTACAAAAGAAAGGATGAGTGGGGAAATGACATAGTAAGGCGTACTTACGTATCTGCACTGTTTTTGATCAACACGCATCAAATGCAATATATCATGACGATTGTTACAAAAGATTCTTGTTCCGTACCTTCAAAAAGAAAATCTGGACGGCCTCAAGATGAAGGGATTTCAAATGCAATGGAAGAAATCTTCGATTATATTGAAGGTACTGATAATTGCCAATAAATTTTACACAAACATATACAACTTATATTATAAATGGTTGGGCAAAATTTACTGACTGCACCCTTGGAATATTTTCAATGTGTCTCAAGATGAGTGCAGTAAACCATTTCGTCAACAAAAAAACATTTAAAACTTAACTAAAAGTCCGATGAAAATAGGAAAGAAGTTCAGAATATTGTTCTTAAAGATTGGAATTCTAGTCCTAATTTCAAATATTATAAAATATTTTTAAAAAATGCCATAAATTAATTGTGAAATTAGCCTCCTTAAAAGAACAAATGGAAATAGACAAGTGGTCTTGTACAGTGTTATTGTTCCATCGTTTACAATCTAATAAAAATAAATCGAACATTTTTATGAACTTTTGACGAGAGACTAATCATATATCAACAATAATAAAAGATGAGCATGATTTAATATCAAATGCATTTCATAACAAATGATAAATGTAGTCAAAAATCGTCTAAAGTAAGATAGGTTGATGGGGTAAGAATTTACCCCACCAATATAAGAAAAGCTCACTAAAACGCAAAGAAAGAACAAAAATATTTCAAATAATGACAAGAATAACAACATTAGGGGACTTCGATAACCCAGATAACTAATGCTGTAATGTTAATAATGCTATAAGCGAATATTTTTTTATTATAATTTTCAACTTACATCAAACTAGTCATAAAAATCATTTTCATGATATGCCAGCTATAATATACAAAGTTTAAAATATTTTGTTTACGAAAAATGACTCGTATTAACCATTAAAAACCTCGGTGACCGCTTATCTATAAAAACAATGGGGAATCGGGTGGCATTCGAGAATTATGCATCCTAATAATAATTAGACAAAATCATTTACCTTATTGGGTTTCTGTAGTAATAATAATTATTACTACAGAAACCCAATAGGCATAATTATTGTCATGTGTGTGTGAAATAATTATTGGAGAACCAAAGGCATTTTTAACTATATGAATTGGGTCTATTAAAAATCTAGAAGATTGATCTGTGCAGTAAGACACATTAAAAAAGATCGTACAGGTAATTTATCATATAAAAACAGATGGACTTGAAAATATGGACCTTAAACAAAACAGGTTCATATCTAAACACCCAAAAAATTGATTATTCTAAATTTGAAAATTTCCTTCAAACAAAAAAAAAGAAACCTCCAACATTCAATTGGCTAAAGCGACATCACTCAAGTACATAAAAGAACCATAAAATAATTTATAATTATTATTTTTGCGGAGACGAGTGCGGAGATAAGAATTCAAAAAGTTAGTAAATCCTAAAGAGTTAAGAATATGATTCTAAAAAGGTTCCCAAACGAAAAAACGTTTGATAGTAATCACTGACAAAGAGAATGTTCTAACAAAAATTGAGGAAGCCATCAAAAAGTCAAACAGAATCGAATATAAAAAAATGAAGAAAAGAAACCCTAGGTTAATCATTAAAAAAAAAGAAGAAATAGTTGGGGGTGCAGTCAATAAAAACACCATAAGTGTATACTTATTTATTGTGTACCGACGTTTCGACCTACAATGTTATGGCCTTATTCAGGGCAAATCTACCAAGCGGCAGCGAGGACGATCAACTGCCAAATGAAATACGTTAGAAATAGTCGGAAGCGCTTTCTTCCTTACATTAGAAGCTACAGACAACAAATTCTTCTCTAACATTAAAAACATTGAGGACGACATAACCTCAAACAATATTGTAGATTATATTGTTGCCCAGAATATATGATCCCATGAAGATATTCCTCTCAAAAAAGAGAAGATTCACAACAATTCCACTCAAGAAATTATTTTACTTTGGGTGAAATACTTACGATTTAGTGTGTAGACTAGGGAAAATCGAAATGCCACATACTATACATTCCGGCGTTTAAGCAAACGTTTCGACCTACCGATACGATATTTTCAATGAATGTTTCCTTAGCGGGATTGATCGTATCAACTCTCCTGCTGATCTGACTAGATTCAAGCGTCATCTAATTGTGACTGGCAACGAGCCGCCCATTCCTGTACACAATTCAAACGTTGCGTTTCACAAAAACGACCTCAAGAAGACTCAAATCGCGAAAGTTTATAGGACACGCTCCGCGATTGCTTTTGGTGAGCAAGCTTCCTCACTAGTGTTCAAGATTCCGTCTATATCTCGAGATGATGGCCTCGCTACTCAATAGAAGATTTGAGTCGAGCACTTGGAACCACTCGTAACGACGATGACAGGCTCACTTCATTCATAGCGTTAACCCATTAAGCATATTAACAAACCATCACATATATTTATTTGATTCGGAATCGGGAGACCTGGCAAGATGGCCGATGGGATAGTTGATTTGAATTTGGTTCTTCAAACATTGAAGGATATTTTAGACTATAAAGCACTTAGGAAGGATCTCAAGCCAAGGTAAGGGGTATCAAAAGTATTTTTCAAACTACTGAACACGGACAAAAATTTCAAAAGAATCGGTCAAGTCGTTTCGGAGTTTTGTAACAAACAATGTGACACGACAATTTTATATAGTATATATATATATATATATATATATATATATATATATATATATATATATATTATGAATTACGGTCCTCTGGAATACAGAAATATCTATAGAAAACAAACGCCGTATTTTCACAGCCAAAGTGGAAACCATCCTGACATATTCCTCGGAAACCTGGACTATGAGCCACCGTCTGTACTCAAAGGGGCAGGCGGTTGAGATGGATTTCTGGAGGAGGTGTCTCGGTGTCACTAGGCTGGATAAGAAACCAATAAATACGAAAGAGAATGGCGTTTGAATGTTGGCCAAACCGAGTTCAGGATTGGGTTCCACCTGGGAGGAGACGATGCGGACGGCCCAGAAGCAGGTGGATGGAGGGAGCCCAGGAGGAGTTGGCTGATCGAGGACTCCAAGAGGATGATTGGATGAATCGGGAGATATGGAACTCTGCTCTGACCTGTTGAGGCAACCCTTGTCGGAACGCCTATAAAATGAAAAACGAATGAATAAATTATTATTTAAAATTATTATAATATTTAAAATATTATTTCAGATGACATTTTTATTTTCTTTACAAAAATGTATAAAATAAAAAAAAAATATAATGATATAAAGAAACAATGCTAATGTTGTAACCAGACATAAAAAGAGAGATGATTATTTTTTTTATATAGTTTAAATCTTGTCTATCCAGCCCTGAAGAAGACCTTGAATGTGGGTAGAAGCGTTGGTTTCGAATAAATAGTTCATCTCTTTCTCTGAGGTCAGAACTATTTATTCGAAACCTAAATACATAAGATCAACCCTTATTATCCAAGATGAATATTCATATATGACACACAGGCCCCGAAATGACGCTATACAATGTATTTTCTTCGGAATGAATATCTTTGAAGAGATGCAAAGCACGGGGACGAGAAGGCCTACAGCCCTTCAGGAGGGGAAGATAGGCTGGCGATTTGCCCCCCGTCTTGTACTGACCGAATGGCTAAATCGATTATAATGCTTGCCGAGGGCTGATAGGGAGGGGAAATGGGGAAAATATAACGGGAAATAGGGAGAGGACGGCCCCTACACCCCGGCCAGGTATTATTAAAAAAGTATATATCACCTCCAGAGCAGTAGGACGTTCGAGAGATATAGGTTATATAATATATAAATACAATTGTTATATCCACTATAATATAAAATACTGCAATAATAATAATAATAATATATGTAATGGAGGCCAAGGTCTTCTCTGCCCTTCTTAGAGCTTTTCAATACGAGACCATTCGAGGAATTGACAATTGGAGATATTAGCTGATTTTACAAATGATAAAGTGAATTTTACTCAATTAAACTATTATCTATTTTTTTACGCATTTGCGGGTTCAAAACAGAGATGGGGCAAGTCTAACCATCTGCAGTTATTATTTTTTGCTTTAATATTTTTCTTTTTTAAAAGTTCAGAAATTTTCTGACAATCCTGACTGCGTCTAGGAGAACTGCTTATTGAGCCTATTTTAAAACCTTAAGCGAAAGTTCAAAATTATAGAAGTATTACCATCATTTCATCATTAGTCGTAAAGCTCTTAAAGAGAAAGACACTATGTAAAGATGGTTCACGATATATATATATATATATATATATATATATATATATATATATATATATATATATATATATATATATATATATATATATTTTATTATATATAAAACGTATAGCAGACCACTACGTATCATGTAGTCTTGGATTCAGAACCTGGTAGAGACTATACTTTTTTTTAGACAAAGGTTCTGAAGGGAGGTGATTTATCCTCCTCGATCAGGCTCAACTGCCCGATCATCCCTCTATTTTGGGTGTCAATTTCATAGCGGCTAAGTGAGCCACAGGCTCTGGCTCCCAGGTCCAACAGCGCCCAACCACAGCTTATCACAGATTAAATAATTTATCTGCCCCACAGTATTTGAACCCGAGACCATCGGCACGAAACTGAGCTACCCCGCTTTCAACTCATCCCAGCATAAATTACTTACTTTTATTTTATTGTGATTATTTAAATATATATTTTATTTTGAAGAGAAAAAAGAATAAATTACCTTATGGTCGTTCATAGCATACTGTCTAATGGTATATCTTCATAGAACTGCTCGTATTAATCAATCTATAGATAATTATTTGGTTTTTTTTAAAAGATAGCAAAAGCATATTTTCATCTTTAAATAATATTATTAAAAAAAAAATTTAATATCCTAAATGAAAGTAAACAAAATACTTATAAGTAGCCATTTAAAAAAATACATATATAGTATTTAAGTGGATTAAGGGTCAATTAAGTATCCGAGAACACAAACTAGTAGATAAAATGGCTAAATTATTCGTTACAACCAGCCAAAATGTATACAAGATACCTTACACGTACACGCATTAAATTAGATGAGATGGAAGTTAAAGATTCAATTTAGGGAGAACCCCACTGTAAATCTAAATTTCTGCATATCTCCTATTAATTTTCTGCTCAAGGAAGGCTAACTAAAAAATTCTTAAATGTGAAGTGTGTTGCCAAACGAGTCAATAATATATTTATATATAATAGTTTTAATAAAATTAATAGTCTAGCAGCAATAGAACAGACCACATTGACTAATACAGCTTTCGAATTATATTGGGCTATATGGTATGAACTGTAATTTCTACAAAGGGGAAAAATTAGAAATAAGCAGTTATGCTGTAGCCAAGTAAGTAAAAAGGAAAATTAAGGACTAATATATCTGAAAAAAAAAATCTGCAACTTAGTGAAGACAGTACTGTTTCTATGACAACGTGTCAACCTAGGATAAGGAGAAAACATAAACCAATAGTAAGTAAAATATTAAAATGTTAATACATAGAATAAATTATTTGGGATCAACGACGCTAATGGGGCTCACCCAGCCTCCTATAAAGAGAATGTCCTTAGTTGGGGGAGCGTGATATCGAACAAAACACCGCCCTGCGCAAACGTTGTCATAGAAAAAGTCCTGTCTCTACCATGCAATAAGCCTAAGACCATTTTTTTTTTTTTTAGAGCTACCAGTAACTATTCCTCTTGTTCACGATTGAATTTAGAACTAAACTTAATAATAAAAATTAAAAAATATATAGCATGAAGTATGACATAAAATTTCTACTTAGTAATTTACACGGGATGTTAGAAATATTTATCTATAAGATTGCAATTAATTTTATATAACCTACCTTCTTAAATAGGTCTTGTAAAGTTATTTTAATTTAATGCACAACATCAAACGTAGTGAAAATACTTGTGAACAAATGAATTGAAGAAGTGTTTATTAAAATTGAAACATATTTGATTTCAGCTTGCATTAAAGAGTATGTTAACAAATTCCGGAAACATGAATTTTTTTACGCCACTGCTAAGAAAAATAGCTCTTCTTAATAATTTAAATGAATCTGTTTAAACGAAGTAAGGTAATCAATATAAGAAATGAAAATATATATTAAAACGTGAAACATGACATGTTTTTAAATTTTTTTATAATTATGGATTAAGTATAGTTGGCCTATATCTGTAGTGCTTTGCGGCTTATTCAAGAGTAATTTTAAAGTTAAAGAGAAACAAAAGAGAACATTTAAATCGATAAATATATATAATAGAAAAGAAGAGGTTAGGAAAGTGAAATATTTCAGATGACAATTATTGATAATGATTTAATGTAACAATTACCAATACAATGAAATTATTAACTTTAAGGCTATGGTTAAGTGACTTTAAGTGATGGTTAAGGCATCACTACGGAGAAGTGGGAGATCCGGGTTCGAGTCCCGGTCCTGGTCATATCTTTTCTTTTCAAATAAAATATTTTAAAAATTACATCATATAAAAATAAAATAAATTATTATAAAAAAATTCTTTCACCTGCTAAAGTAACGAAAAGAAATTTTAATAACAGCTAAAAGTTATAGCAACTGGTTATCCTGAACAAATACAAATATGTGGCAAGGTGTCCTCTAACTCCTGGGTACACATGTTTGCCATTCATTATTTTATTTTTGTAATATAATAAATCATAAAGTGTACTTTTTTCTTAATTTATTTTAATATTATATTTATTATCAAAATATCGCAAACAAAAAAGCCTAATTTTTTAATACAGGTATTTCAAAGTTCTATGTCAGTTTGAAAAAATGGGCATTGGAAAACATTTCTATTAATCTAAAAAAAAAAAAATTCATGGTATTGAAATTATTTTATTATCCAATAGACAATGTTTAGGTTTTAGCTTATGTCAATAACATCAAGTTAAAACCTTAATAAGTAAAAATCTTTTACCAATACTATTGCAGCTAAAGAATTGACTCCAGAATGCCAAATTTTGAGTCAGGTCGTTCTTAAGAAGGAGTAATGTAGTAGGCAATCTATAAAGAATAAGTAAAACTAATATTGTCTTTTAATTAAATATAGTAACCTGAATATTTCATTAAATTTTATGGCATCATTTTATTATTCATGAATACCGTTCTGGTGTGGTAGCCGCTGGAACGGAATAAGATGCAGGATTTTCCAAGCCTTCTTAGACTGACCAGGAGGGTGAATCGATTATAGGGCCTGCAAGGGGAAAGATAGAACGTGGAAGATGCTCAGGATGGAGTATGGATTTTCACACCTACGTTATCCCATGGATAACCATTAATCCAACTAATCAACAATATGGTCATTATTATTATTATTCATTCGAAAGCAAAAAAAAAAAGCATCCATTTTAAGAAAATGGATTTTTGTTAAAAATGCAGAGAATTTTTTTTACCATAGAGTAAAATTATGAATGTCAGCTAACAAACTTAATAATTCCGCAAAATATTTATATTCCTCAATAACAACTATTTACATTAGTCGAGGGAACTTTATAAAATGATTATGAATAAATAAACCTATCTAGGAATTATTCAGAGACAAAATTTAACAATTTTTGAGACAAATTAGGAATAACAGCTCATAAAAATAGAGATAAAAATCTAAAGAAAATGACGAATTAGTTGTCTTATACGAGTTTATTGCAACTGAAGATTGGATATTGGGTTCCAATTTCTCTTACTTACCAAGTTTTTCCTTAGTAGCCTTCAATAATGGAAGGTAGGTACCTCCTAATTGTACTGAGGGAAGCGAAATCGTGACATTTTAGTAGTTTGAGCTTTAAATGGAGTTGTAATATAACTATCCATATACATTTTAAATCGTAAAAACTATTTAAGTAAAAGAACATATATTATGTACATTATGTATATGTATATATATGTATATTTGTACATATATATATATATGTATATATATATATATATATATATATATATATATATATATATATATATATATATACATACATTCAAGTATATAAGAATATAAGATATTTAATATGTAAGAATATAAGAAAATAGTCCGGGTGGAGGTCAACAATATATTATATAAACATAATATAATATATATTATATAAATAACTGTATACACTGTTATAATTATTTCTTAAGTACTAATTACGTGAAATAATAATAAATAAAAGGATCAACATTTTTAAGATACATAAACAATTTTTATTTCCAATAAAATGTTCATACGATATTCCTAATTACTCTTATTTAACATATTTAACACTAGAACTACGAATATTTACCTTATACCTATTTCTACCAACCGGTCAAATGACCGGTTTTGTTTAATTATACCAAATAGTAGAATTCAAGGAATAAAATTATAAATTCATAAGATAATTTAATTTTAAATAAAATAGAATATATTTTATTCAAATATTGTTATTACATAATATAAAGAGCAGTATCAACAGTGCATAAAGAGTAGTGCGTGTTGCAACTTGCAACTATACACGGCAAACAAGAATACTAAATTGAAATTTTATACATTACATATACATTACAGGGTCAAAATGACCGGTTCGTATATTTAGTTATAACACAGATATCTCTGGAAGTTAGAAGCGTAAGAACGAAATAATTATTATATTATTAATAATTGTTATTATTATTATAATAATAAATAAATAAATAATATTATTATAATAATTTATAAAGATATTAAATAAGACTTAAAGAGGAAATTCTATAATTAAATAATGCAACCGGTCATTTTGACCGGTTCGTAGTTCTAGTGTTAAATAGAAGGGACCTTAGGTCTGGTAGCCATAGGATTTTTTAAAAGTTAATAAAAAATCTTTGATAGGCTTTTTTAAAAGTTAATAAAAAATCTTTGATAGGATTTTTAAAAGTTAATAAAAAATCCTTGCTTATGCCATGCTTCGGAAGAGAAGTAAATGGGGTTCCAAAAACTGTACGATATCAGGTACTCGTTCAAGATCCCTGTGTTGATTATATATTAATAGGCAAAATTTAGAACTTCTACTACCAATTTAGCATAGTCCAATTAGTTATAACTTTATAAAATGATTATAAATAAATAAATATATCTAGGAATTATTCGGAGAGAATATTTACCAATTTTTGAGACAAATTAGGAATAACAGTTTATAAAAATACAGATAAAAATCTGAAGAAAATGACGAATTAGTTGTCTTATCCGAGTTTATTGCAACTGAAGATTGGATATTGGGTTCAAATTTCTCTTACTTATCAAGTTTTTGCTTAGTAGCCTTCAACAATGGAAGGTAGGTACCTCCTAATTGTACTGAGGGAAGCGAAATCGTGACATTTTAGTAGTTCTACTATCTATATTAGTTTGAGCTTGTAATATAAGCTATAAATAACTCAATTTCATACCAATGCCTGACTTAAGCACACACACGAGAAAATTGACATGATTCTGCTTTCCTCAGTACAAATAATTCACTTTCCTCAATAATGGACTTTAGGGCGTTGCAAATGAAATAAATTATATAATCAATATAACAATTAATAGTATAACTGTAAAAGCTTTGAAATAAATCAACGGTCAATAAAATATCTTTTGCAACAAACAACTAAGTCCTGATATCGAAAAAATAACATTAGTACAATCATTAGTAATTTTTTTTATTTTAAAAAACAAACAAAAACTGAATAACAAGACAATTTACAGTATGCAGTAGCGAGGAGAGGAAATGCAAAAATAAATGAAGTAAAAATAAGAAACCAATAACTCTGTAATCCATGAGGGGTCTTGAGTTCAGTTCCAAGGATAATGTTACTGGTTTCTTGGACAACGGTCGTGCAGGTAGTTGATTTGGCCAAGATTAATTTATCTATCTAACTGGATTTGAACCCGGAACCTTCAGCATAATTGAAATCTAAATAAGATTTAATATTTTCATGATACACATGAACAATGATTAATTTACATGCGGCACTTTGAAAATATTTATATTAAAATAAGCAATTAAATAATCAATAATAATACAAAAAATTAGAGTATCTACAACTAAACTACAACAACAAACTTCAAAACAATATAAACCTCACCGATCTAGAGGCCAGTGGTTAGCGTTATTAACTACTATGCCCAAGATCGTGGGTTCGTAGCCCGGCAGGTTGCACTAGGATTGTTTAAAGGGAGTATAAAATCCTTAGTTACGCCGTCCTTCGGAAGGGGCGTTAAACCCTGTCAATGTCAGGTACTCGTTAAAAATCCCTATCCTAATTAAACCTGGATAGGCAAATTTAGAGCTCCCAATGTAGCATCGTCTGATTCGCCATAGTAGCAAAAAGTGACGATAAATGAACAAACAAACAAACAACCCGATCAAGGCGATGTATCAACATTTAATTATAAATATTTTATTATAAAAAAATTACGATTTAAATAAATTAACCATGCAATATGATTTTCTAGTATTAAATTAGTAGGGGTAAGCAAAAATTATATATAGACACACACAGGGTGATTTTAAAACTTCTAAGGCCTTGATTGGGAGGATTCATGGCCCGGCAGATGGCCCTAGGGTTTTTTAAAAAGCCCTTTTAAAATTGGTTATGCAGTGTTTCGAAAGGAACGTTAAATAGGGGTGGGTCTCGAGTCATTATGATTATTATCCTTATTCTAATCAAATCTGAATAGGTAAAATTTAGAGATCCCAAAGTAGCATCGTCCGATTAGCCATAGCAGCATATTAAATGAACAAACAACAAACGCAAGGTTAATTTAATCAGATCTGAATAATAAGTACAGAACCCTTTGAAAAAAGTAACAATACTAGGTTTGTAAATATAATAATACTGCAATAAATTTACATAATTCAGAATCAATTAACAAATTATGTAATTAAAATTACAGTTTTTTTTTAATATTATATTGTTTAGACAGCCCCTTAAAATGATAGGTTCTGTGGAATATACTCTTACATATTTATTAAATCGACAAATAATTCTTCCAATCAAATTTTTCTCTTCTTAATTTGTATTTGTTATTTTTTTAATGATTCGAGATATTTTATAGACATTGTCTTCCCTCTATGCTTATAATTGATTTAATGGCTAATTCCTGAGATGATGCATTTATTGGTTGACATATGATGTATTATGATAAACATAATCGAGCTGATCAGCTGTGATATAAAACCACGATGTATTATATATTACATATACGATATACCATTTCAGTATACTGTATACTAGCTTATGTCCGCGGCTTCGCTTGCGTGGAATTGGGTCTGCCACGTAAAGTTTCGTGAAAGATCATTTTCAATAAATAATTTAATTATTTTTTTAAATTTAAGATACTCGTACATCCAAAATTTCTGATGTCTACCTACCTCAAAACTGATTTCCTGATTTGCCTTTAATTATGTACTATAACAGGGAAGGCACATGCCACCACATTAATCTGCCCTTGCTGTAGCATACGATGTATACCCTATATTACTGTAAAGTTTCATCCAAATCCGTCCAGTAGTTTTTGCGTGAAAGTGAGACGAGCATAAAAACTTTCACATTTATAATATTAGTAGGATATCAAAACAATAGCTTGTTCTTTCTGCAATTTTAACAACTATGATCATGTGATTTGCCTTTAATTATGTATTATAATGGAGTCTCCAGTGCCTAAAAAACTGTCAGGGCGGGCACGTGCCCCCGTACGCCCCCCCCCCTATATCCGTGCTTGTTATAGCCTATGTGTTATTATGATGTATAAACTATATTATTGTGAAGTTTCATCCAAATCCGTCCAGTAGTTTTTGCGTGAAAGTGAGACGAGCATAAAAACTTTCACATTTATAATATTAGTAGGATATCAAAACAATAGCTTGTTCTTTCTGCAATTTTAACAACTATGATCATGTGATTTGCCTTTAATTATGTATTATAATGGAGTCTCCAGTGCCTAAAAAACTGTCAGGGCGGGCACGTGCCCCCGTACGCCCCCCCCCCTATATCCGTGCTTGTTATAGCCTATGTGTTATTATGATGTATAAACTATATTATTGTGAAGTTTCATCCAAACCCGTCCAGTAGTATTTGCGTGAAAGAGAGAAAAACAAACAAACTTTCACATTTATAATATTAGTAAGAAGTAAGATATAATAGCCCAGACTGATTGTTACTAATAATTCCTATGTAGTCATTTTGATTTTATTAATAATCCGAGTGGAGTTTAAAACATAGGATAGAAACCATTTTTTTTTTTTAGAATAAAGCACAACTCCACGTCGCAGAAGTTTATTAGGTGAGTAAACATAAAAATAAACATTTCAATAAAAACTAATTTTAGTAGAGATAAAATAACAATTTTAAATACGTTAATAAGACAATATTATAATAAGAATCCTCTGATAGAGTAATTACAGAAAGTATATATAAAAATAAATATAAATTACTATGATAGATACGTACTAAGAATCCGTCCTAATATAGGTTATAAAAAAATATTAATCACCGACAAAATCATAACTGTAAATTAGGAATATTAATTAAACGACATATTTTAATTCTAACCAAAATTATTTTTCTTAATCGAGTAAAAAGATTATTAAATAATATTAATGTAAATACAAAATCCCAAGCAGTTTTTATTTTTATATTAATGCCTAATTGGGAACGATACCTAATATTCAAAAACAAATTGTATAAGTAAAAATATCAACGTTATTTTTTTTTTGTTTTTTTTCCGGAGGTTAAAAAATTTGTCTTTGTTTCTGGCTTATCCAAGATTATTCTTCTAAAGATGGATCAATTAGGCAATATTGTCTATTATTTTCAATGGTATTCTTTAAGAAAACGAATATTCTTAGAAGTAACGTTCAGGGAGACTCGGCGTTTTGGACCTAAATACGTCTCTTTAGATCTCTACTATTGTCCGAATGTTTATAACTTACATTCAAGAGAAAAGAAAAGAAAAAGTAATTCCGGAAGAAATATATAATTCTTAGAGAATAAATAAAATTGAATACATTCGTAGCTGATTTTATACTATTAAATCAGTACTTAATTCCGAAAACAATAAATCCCGGATCCCTCAGCACTGCAACTCAGCGCTCTATCCACAGAGCAACCACTCCTAAGGTCAAAGGCGCTACCACTATTTGGAATATCTCGAGTAATGTATCCGACATCATAATGTAACTATGATTATAATAAAGTTAGGTGTTATTATCGCTAACATCTAAATCTTAACTTTAAAAGCGTCTTATTCAATAGTAGTAACAGTTATAATGAGAGGTGGTTGGCTCTGCAGTTGCCGCACTGAAGGTATCGGGTTCGAATCCGGCTGTCGCAGATAAATCACAAGAATTCAATTGTTAATCGCAGTACTGTTGAACGTAGGTACAAATAAATAAATCAAAATAATTTTGTGAAATTTTTATCGTCAGCACTTGTCTAAGAATACCCAGTAAACCATTTTATTTTCAAATGAATAATGAATCATGGTAAAAATGGGCCAAAAAAACTAGATTAAGCGAATATCTTAACTGTGCAGTACCTTAAAAACAGTATAAACCTCATCATCATTTTAACACATTTAGACCTCTACATCAAGACTTCTCTTCAAGAAATCATCAGCCTTCTGTTCCCTGTCACAGATTTGCTCTTCCAGTCACACTTCATCCAACATTATTGTTTCTAATCATCCTAATACCGATTCTTCTCATGCGGCCTCCTTCCCTGGTTTCCATTCTTTTTTCCCAGTAATTCATTCGGCTTTCATCCATCACATTCCATCTACTCACGCGTAACCGCTCCGAACTAATTACTTATTAGTATTAATTGAAGATACATGTTAATGATGATGTATCTTCAATTAATACTAATAATCAAAGGCCTTGATCATGAGAAGAAGGCCTTGTTCAAATCTTCTCTCCCAAACAACAATTCACATATAAACCTTCTATGATCCTTACACAAACGTTTAACCAATCACTTGGAGCAGTGCATTTTCTTTCCAATAATATTTTTCCAGAAACTATGTTACCGTATCAAAAACAAAAAATTCTATAATGTTAAATTATATATTCAAATGTAACAATAAAAGAAGTTATAAAACATACAGAATTTTATTTCAAAATACTTCCCTTACCTAATTTTTATTTTCGGCTATTTTAAACAAATGTCACTTGAAAGAAAACATATCTCTAATCCAAATTCAATCTGCTCCAAAAGTCACTCCCCTCTAAAATCTACCCAAAAAGAAAAGAAATGGATACACCTCATCTTAATTCTGAATATTATAGTTATAGAGCATAACTTTTCTGCATCCAGACCTTAAAATAGATTATGAATAGATCATCAATGAACTATATTTCTACTACTCAAATTATTAAAAGGATTTGGCATGTTTGTATTGCCAATATTATTTCTAATTTCTTACTACATGTTCCACTGCTTGAAATTTTATTCCGCAGTTTTTTTTCCTCACCCGTTCTTTCCGAAAATCATAAAATCACAAACTTGAAGAATGTAACAATGCAGTTCTAATGGAGCTACCAGAATATAATAAAAAAAAATTACTTTAAGTTCATCACAGGCCAATCTCTCGTAACGAATTTCTTTTCTTATAACTTATATCGTCCGCCTGGTGCAGCTACAAATCGGTGCAGACCTTAGGCATTTCAGCTCGCTGCACATGGATGCATACCATACCTTTATTTATTTTTCCAAGAAATAGATAAAATTTTCCTGATATAAACATTATTAATTTAGAGGCTATGCTAGGCTAATTTTAGTTAAGTTAGGTTGATGATGTATTACAACTTCTATCGATTTTTGTAATTACTATTTCTTCACTTAGACATTGGACTAACAAACCTACAAATGTAGTCACACTACATATAATCCTATTCCCTTAGACCTTACCAGTACTCTCCAAATCCAATTTAACACCTTAAATTTTTTGTAAATTACAAACTAATTACTTATCCTGGCTAAAGAAATCTTGTACCCTATAATTTTTAATGTACCCTTTTTTATAGACTTAAAATCTGCAAACCCTAAAACTTCTTCCGCCCTATTGCATCCAACAGTATTAGTTCATCGATAAAAGAAAACTCCCTAAATTAACAAGGTATTATTTATGAATAAACAGAGTTTGGTGTTAAAAATTACTCCATCTATGGTAACAGTTTTAATCAAGGCAACTGATCGCGAGCGGTGTATTTACTGCTGAGGCTAAGGGAAATGAGCAGTGATTATCCTAGGAGTTTTCCCCCTGAGGCCGGACAGCGAGGGGCGATCCCCCTACATCCTCCCCCATTCCCCTAAGAACCTTCCCCTGCGCATGGACCACGGGTCATTAAATCATTTAGCCACTATGGAAATTGACCGCTGCCTTTATAGAATTTGCTATAGCGGTTATTGTAAGGCGAGGTAGGTAAGTAATCAGAAACAATCTAGTTAGTCATATTGTTCGATTTGAAACAATACTCCTTACCCGATCTGCTTTCTCTCTTCGTCATAGAGGTGGAGCCATCTTTATATATCTGACCCAAGAGAAATGACCTACTACAACTGAACAGATACAGCTAAGCACATGTGCTCTATAAATCTCTAGCCAGGAGTAGAAAACCAAAACAGCACGCCATCAGAAAAGAGAGAAAATCAGTAGCTAACCATACACACATGTAGAACAGCCAAAAAAGAAGTGAAACTTAATTGTGGGTAATATTACAACTCTTGAATGTACTGGATAGCTAAATTCTAGAGATTGAAATTATTCTTAGCCAACAATTGTGCAGGGAGGTAATTCAGAATTGTAAATGATACGAGCTTTTAGGAATGAAGTCATGATGATCGAAATGAAGTAAGAGAAAAAAAACTACCAGAAAGTTCAACGTTCAACGTTGACTCCACCAAATCCGTATTAACCCTGGATTGACTCGGTGGGGTGGAATCCATCCCAGCGCCTCGTTTTTAAAGATCCGGTTCTTTTCTTTGAATCCCTCCTTTCCTTCTCAACCATGTAAATATGCTTAAAGGGCCAGCAAATCATTCCATGCTATCTTTGGTGTCAGTCATGTGACAGATAATAAAGTCGCTCTGGGATGGATTTCCCCCAAGGTGTGTAACCATAACGTTTCCGGTACTATGTCAGTTGTTCGCTATTCATTTTTAACAGTACCTAGGCGATTTTTTATCATTGGCTAGACTAAATAAAGTTTCGTACCCTGAAGACATTCGGAGTATGTTAGAAAAATTAAAACAAGAAGAACACTTGAATTCAGAAAATGAAGTTGAAGTCAAGCCTGAGCTTAATGTAAGTCTAATTTATCCGGTTGAGGAAAATCAAGGCCATAAGTAGACACAATAATGATAGGTATAAGGAGGTAATTACCTTAA
This sequence comes from Arma custos, assembly GCA_037127475.1. Taxonomy (NCBI): domain Eukaryota; kingdom Metazoa; phylum Arthropoda; class Insecta; order Hemiptera; family Pentatomidae; genus Arma; species Arma custos. The sequence goes on from CM073764.1 coordinate 108,502,666, forward strand.
GGGGACAGAAAAGGACATAAATAGAAAGAAGTTCCCACGAATAAAATAAGCACAAAATTGACAACTAAAATAATCCAAATGTCCAAGAAACGACTTGTTTGAAAATGGATTTAGCCTAGTAGTTTGCACAAGGACAATTAATATGTGTAATTTTTTGCGATTTTGTTTTGCGAATATTCTCAGTTTTCAGTAAACTTGGCTGAGAACCGATCTGCTTCTCATCAAAATTAGCTCCATTACTTTGAAAACTAGTGAGGTCTGCCATATGAGCCTTAGGAAAATATAGAAATAAGGAAGAATTATTACGCAACGAGCTCGGTTCAAGAAAATGTTAGCGATGTTCGTAGTAACACAGAAAAAACTCAAGCCCTTTATTTTGATGAAATACTTTTTCTTTTTTTATTGCGGTCTCCCAAGTACTTGAAAATAGTAATTCCACAATGGCCCTTTAAATAATGTTTAACTTTGGATCATTTAAAAGTTGATTGGCATAGGGAATCGGCGACCCCATTGTCCAGTCATCAGACTGCAATCAGCCACTGGTCCTCCAGGTTATTAGTGGAACAATAACTCTAACACTCAAACAATACACTATAAACAGAAAACTGCACGCACTCACACTTACAAAGGTCAACTACAGTACACACCCTATGATTACCTTCACTAGGCAGCCGCCCGGGACGGGGGAGCAGGTCTGAAGGATGAAAGATTGCAGCCTCACCACAAGACTAGGATACAGAGGACCAATAACCCCCTGCCCGAATAATATTATAGGACTTATAAGAAGAATATTGTATCCAAAAGGTACTGCAAAAGAACCGTTTTGTAGACTACACAATTGGATTTTGGAACGTTTTGAGACATTCTAAAGCTGGGGCTCTCCATTGTTTTAACATTGCTGTAATACAATAAGAACGGTGGACTATTTAAAGCTCTCTCGAAAAGAAAAATCACGCATTCTATTACAGCTATCATGATTACAACCAAATGTTTAGTGGTTTCATTGTTAATAGAAAAAACATAAATTTGGCTGTAGGCTTTAAAGCAGTTAGCCCCAGAATGTTTGTGTTACGTATAAAAGTTCAAGAACTACATTCTACGAAAAAGTCTTTAATCAGCGTCCAAAATAGGATATTAAAAATATTGCTGGTGATATAAATGCAAAAGTAGGTAACGAAAGGAATTATTCCCTAGCTATGGGTCAGCATAGCTTGCTTGAACATTGAAAAACTACGGTCATAGGATCTCCGTAGGAACGTAGACATCTCAAAAGGTGAAAGAATTTGGCTATCTCGACACATATAGGTTAACATAAACAATGACGTGGCAGATATAAGGATGATAGTACTTGCAAAAATAAAAAAGATTATTCCGGTTAAGACGCATCTCACACCAGTAGACCAGCTGAGGCTTCCTGTGGTTGAGAGGATAATTCTACGCCAAACCTATGGTCCAATGATTGTAAGGGAGAACTGGAAACCCAGGATTACCTTGGAGCAGCATACACTGACGGAGAACCGGACTCCGACCGTCATGCGCATAAGGAGGCTTAGATGGAACATATCACCAGGATACACGATGAAAGTGATCCAAAAAAGATGATGACCGAAAAACTATATGGAACAAGAAACATAGGAAAACAGAAAATGCGATGGAGGGGCGGATTCGCGAGACTTCTAGCAATCTGCTTGCTGAACAGCAATTGGATCGCGGCTGCACAAGATAGAAGGGGGTAGCAAAAGCTGCTTGAGGAGGCCTCAACTCAATAATTTTGTTGTTACACAACCGATGACGAAAAGTTGGTAATTGGAGCAAATTATAAGGTAACCTTAAATGATTATTCACTGAGCAGATTGATTTTTACAAAGATTGGCATGGTGAACTGATGTAGAAGTAGGTAATTTCTTCAAGTTATTGTAATTAGCTATTTTTTTAAGATACGTATTCTAAAAAAAAATCATATATAATAGACTAAAATAGCCTTTAAAATAAATCTAAATATTCCAGTAGAATATTAAACATTTTCAAATATAGGGTGGCTGATTATCTATTGTATAAGTTGCTTATTATCTTACAAATGTGGAGACAAATCACAGTTGAAAATTTCTTTTTAAATATATACAGTCGTTGGTAGTGAATATTTGGTAATTTCATAATAAATCAATGGATCATAGTGTTGCTGATAAAGTATTGTTTGTAGGTGTGGGGTTCTGTATATTCCTAAAAGTATATTATAAAAGATGATAGAACGATACAAGTATAAACAGTTGCAAAGAAAGAAAAAGCAAATAAAATCATCTTACAAACGAAACTGATATAATTTTTAATGTATTATTGTAGGATATTGAGAAGTAAAATCAATTATGTTTTAAGTAATATAAGACAGAAAGGTGTTATTAATGAAATAGTAGAGAAACAGAATTGAATCTAGTTTTTCTTCTATCTTATCTCCCCTTATTAGCGTCCATATAACCCCAATATGCATCTTTAAATATATATGTAAACATAATAGTGACCGTATATAGATTCGAATTCATAAAACATCTGGTTCCAACGAAACTAGTAACCAACTGGCAAAATATATCATCATATACAAGTAAGAAATAGGCATTATTCACCTTAAAATTTGAATCAAATGCACCAGATCACAACCTCAATCCCAGAATTTTAACAAATTAATATTAATATTATAATCTAAAGTAATAGCTACAGCATCAGTGTCATCCTTTAAATATACTTTTTTTAAGTTTTTTTGTTTAAAATATCTAATTAATAGGGTTTTATAAATAATGTGCTATTCTGTCTGGTTAAACAGATTTTTGTACCAATGTATTTTACAAGATATTCATGGTACTAAAAATATCTAATATCTTTATGTTCGTACATTTCTTTGAACAATAATTTTTAGAAACACACCCTATAACCACACTATGATATGTAGTATATTTTAGTGTGATTGTAAGGTTTGTTTAATTTGTAAAATCCTTCGTATATAGTATATGGAGTTCAAACATTTATATAATTTATCACCGATCAAGGCAAAATACATCTTTTTTCTATCGGTTTAATATCAATTATATGTTCCTTATTAGGTTCAACAACCAAATGTATTAATAAAAAAATTCCCGACAATATTAATACACTTTGAAATCTGTCAGACAGCGTATACGTTGTTAACAACATTTTCAAATTCTATTAATCCATCTGTTATCAACTTATATATTATAAATTACAGTAAATAATGTTTCTTGCCATATAAGGAGATAGATCTCCTAAAGAAAATTGGCTAAATGAAAATTTTCGTAATTTACTAATAGCATTACGTAATGGATAATATTGAAATAAATACGAGCTGTTATTTATGAAATTGGTTTGTCTATTTTTCATATTCACAATGTCTAAGTTTTAAATTTGAATTAGTTTAAAAATCTAGGCAAATGGGTAAATGTTTTAAACACTTAGCAAAAGTGCAAAAGAATAATGTTTTTAACCCTGTACACCTTTAAATTTTATTATAATGTATTAACCATTAAAATAAATTAAAAGAATAAACGAATTTTTCGACCCAAACGGACTTTCAAAAATAACAGCTCATGTGATACATCGAAAAAACGACTACTTAAAAAAGATGCTATTACTTTTATTATGATTATGCTCATTATTATTGATTTACACACACAATCTCAATCATATTATTAAAATAATATTATAGTCACGCAATTATAATGTGCGGTCCAGAGTTGCCACAAATCAGTTGCGGATATTTGAAAATATACGTTCAATATTTTGTATTTAATGTTTCTTCCTGACGAATCTGCATGACAAATATAATTTCAACTATACATTGACTTCTTATTGACATTTTATTTTAAATAACGAAATATTGGAAACTTATAAGGGAACAAGATCCTTATGATGTTGTTATAAAGATGAGGGTTTACTTGGACAACGAAGAATGGGTATCAAACACAACTGATTCTAAATTTCAAAATTTGATTTATTAACATTTTTCGCTAGTTCAGTCAAACAATGCTATATGTTACCGAAATTTTATATTCAGAACTTGACTAAAAACACGAGAAATAAGACGGCAGTCATGTAAAGCGAAAATGCTTGACTATATCAGCAAAAGACGTGAAAAAGTAATTTTTATAAAATTCGAAGATATTTCCCTTTGATCTTAAATGCCTAATATCATATATTGTACTACTGTAAAGAGCATATCGTAGAAATTCAATTTAATAATACAGTATAAGCTGGCAATTAATTAACCACTGGAACGCGAAACTGTTCTGGAAACTGGGTATTAGGAAATACAAAAGGTTAAAAATGGTATGTTTTGGTTGCATCTAATCTATAAAACAGTACATTTCATGTTCCATCAATTCCATCCTTCATTATAATACAGTACAATAATCTGAAATTTAAAAAAGGCGAGTTCAAGAAAATTATCTGTGGAATATTTGACTAATTAACTTAGAGCTTTAGCCACTACACTACATTTTTGCTATATTTGCATACTCCATTTATAAATAATTTAAACAATAGTCTATTTACATTAGGAATAAATGCGAACAAGTTTAAACAAAATGAAACATAACAGTGTTGACAGATTTATAATTAACCGAACAAAATATAGGTTCATGTCAAATATGAAGTCCCTGGCCATTTTAATGTGACCACCAAGAAAGATTTTCTTTTTGTTTTTTCCTAATTTTTATTATACAATATTTTCGCGTGTCTTAATAAATTTCTGTTTTAAGTAATGACAACACTGTTATAAGTTTTTTAAAGTATTTCACCGGATTAGCCGGGTAATTCACCGGCCCTGAACTCTATATATAAAATACTTGGGAGCTTCTGAACAGAAAAATTTCGAAGGAAAAATCACTAACAAAACCAATTTAATTGAAAAAACTATATTTATTTGGAACCATAATGATAAACTTAAGCAAAATGCTTTAAATGGCATTGACAGCATGCCACGAAGAGTAAAGGCGGTTGTCGAAGTACACCACAAAATATTTTAAAAAAATAAAGAAGTATTTTCGAAACTATTTTTTTCAATTTCATATTATTATCAGATAACTAACTTACAACATAAAACTAATATTTAAACTCAATTTACATCATTACGCATACAAACAGATAATGCAAACATGTAGCAAGAACGAATCTATCCAGCGGTCACATTAATATGGCCAGGGACTGTATAACAAAAGATTTATCGGATAACAATGAAATTACAAAAATAATTAATAATTTAAAGCAGTTTAGTCAACAAAGATACTTATTACAACTACTAAAGATAGAACCACAAAGATACCGATGAATACATATTACAATTGAACCACGGAGTGGATAATGGAAATAACTAGATTTTTGCTGTAATATAAACTGAGATAGCCATTTTTCTTATTATGTGTAGGGACATTTACTGAATAGAAAAAAGGGACATCTATATAGCTCTAGACGATTTAAAAACAATAGGTTGTCTTTTAGGCTTCCACGACCGCTATTATTACAAAAGACTTTGTTTATTTCTTCTAGTTTAGACCCTGTAGATAAATTTCTCGCCAACGTTTCGTCAACCATGCAGATGAATTCCTCAGGGCTGAGATGAGAATGAGCTAGAAATAGATGGTGATAAATGCATAATACAGTAAATAAATAATAATAAATTAATAATTGTTTATACAGTTATATGTTAACCAACGACACCCTGCTAGATAATAGACGCTATACCACTAAATCCGAAGAACCCAAAGTGAGGAAAAATCCAACGCAAAAGATCGTGGATGCATACAGGAAAAAGAGTTCTCTCCCAGTTGTGACTCTTTCCTACAACTGTTCCATATAGATTGTAATAATGTAAATAGACTATTTGGCTGTCTTGTGTCACAGTCGACCAACGCATACTGCAATACGGGCCCTTCTGGGCTATCATGCGACACAAGAAACAGTTCACACCATAGGAGTCGTTACATCATTGCCCATGACACTTAATAAGTAAGTATACCTGTGAGTGGCATACTAAAAGGTGGCCTTTCGCACTTTTTATGAATCTGATAGATATTGCTGCGGTAAGAGCATTTGTAGTTTGGATTGATCTGCAGTCGTAAATGGGTAAAGGTTTATCACCAACAACGACATTTTTTTTTTACCTGAACTCAGGAAAAAATCGGTGCGTCCATGATTCAGAAAAAGTAACTTGACTTTTTCACACAATTTCGTCTAATACAATACAAAACAGTCTTATTCCTCATGATATAATTCGGGTTAGCAAAGCACTGCTTGACTAAACTAGCAAAACATGTGAAAAAGTAAATTTTTTAAGTTTGAAGTTATCCGCATTTGATCCTCGATGGATTAGATACATTATCATAACCATGTAAAAAAATGTGGAAGAAAGTGGTCCGGGTAGAGGTCACAATGAATTTCTCGTAGAATTGGAGAAAAACTTTATTGATTAGCCAGCGTTTCGACCTGCAGACTGAGTGAGTCTGTGTTTCAAGCTAGTGAGGACCTAACCCCCCAGCCCCCTCCCACAGCCCTGAAGAAGACCTACAAAGTAGGTCGAAACGTTGGCTCATCAATAAAATTTTTCTCCAATTCTACGAGAAATTCATTGTGACCTCTACCCGGACCACTTTCTTCCACATATATTATCAAGGTCAACAATTATCATTCAATGTAAAAAAATGTTCAGAACAAAACTAATAATTTCGGATTGATAAATGAAATGATTATAATATTGTATTGAGTTGAATTTCTTTTTTATTTAACCTTATTTTGTGTATCGCTCACTCAGTAACTTATTCAAATAAACAAATAGCTATATAATGTACAAATAACTATCTTCAAAAATACATAAGAATAGAAAGCATATGACAAGTGTTGAAGTAGGTAAATAATGCTGGGAATTGGTTAACTGACCGTAAAATGTTGTTATAAGTCAGATGGACCCTCCTCAGTCCTTGCAAGGGCCTGTGGACACAAACACGCTGATTGGAGTGTTCTCCCTTCTAGGGCGTTTAAACATTCCTCCAGCTTTATCTGGTATATTGTAATAATACAAAACCATTAAAATAAAAAAAATATGTAAAAATGTTCGCCGATACCGATTAAATGAATAAAAGGCTTAGCAAACCCGATGATTCGATATTGATATTACTGATAATAGATGTTTACGTACCTTAGTCGACCATCATGGAGCTTTTAGATAGGGTTGATTACCAAAGATTTTATTTATAATATGAGTTCATAATTTTTTAAGTTGCAAGATCTGTGAATCAGCAATGTAACACCCCTTACTTTCCTTTTCTAATATATATATATATATATATATATATATATATATATATATATATATATATATATATTGTATATATCAGCTCTAAAATATTCTGAAATATTGTAAGATGGATTACCAGAGTAGAAAGGTAAAGATAGATAGCAAAAAGAAGATGATATGTGTTAAGAATATTCACTATGTTAGTTCATAATTAACATGAAAACTATAATGTAATTCCATAGTTAATAGTTAACTAGGTTGTTAACATCAGAAAGTCTCTTAATATAATGTTTATAATATTTTATATCGTTCCAGTTGACAATATACTTCTTTCTTGCAAGTAAGTCACTGTTAGTTAACTATTGAAATCGAATCGAATCTAAGCCGATCGTCCTTATTCACAACAAACGTAAACCATTGAAAAGAACATACTCCATAAAATATTGTAATCAGGGTGGTAAAAAATTCTTGTTAGAATTTTCAGATTAAGCACTGTTAAGTGATGACGAAGAAAGTAAGAGGAGCTGAATAAGACAAACAGAGTACAATAATTTAGATGAAAAACGACAAAGAAAAAAGTAACGCCTTACAACAATACAACGTGAAATTGCATAGCATCCACCCGGTTAACATAACTGATGTGGTAGCGTCGGGAAAGTTAGATGGATTTGTAAAGTTGTTGGGCTTAGTAACGAACCAGATCCTAATAAGTTAATAAGCCTTGAACAGACTGCAGTACGACCCAAGTGTAGACGAGGCGTAGGTGGGAGGATTGTGTTAAGAGTGATTAAGCATGCTCGAGTTAGACTGGTCCGTGGAGGTAAGTTCGTAGAGAAATATCGGCGGTATAGGAAACGTTTCAGGTTCACTAAGCCTTATTAATAAAATTATTATTCGTACAGAAAGGCAATAACCATAAAGATTATTAACAAAAGATATGACAAAAGTCAAATTAAGAGTTTTATAAAGCATAAAGGATTTTTTCCCGTTTTTAAATATTAAAATTGAGTTTAATATTAACTGAATAAATCTTTTTTTTTTTATATTTTTATACTTCGACAAACCAGGAAATGTTGAGTTCAGCACTATTGAAAATAATGTGGAATTTAAAAATAAAAATAAAAAAGAACATTAATAAGAAATACAGCCTTCTTGTTTTTCAGACTACACATTCTAGCCTTTGATACTGAAAATTATAAACTATTAATAAATTATAAATATTATAAACTACCATTCTGGAGTTGAGAAACTGATAGAATCAGGCATAGGTAATGCCATTTTATAATTCTTGGCAATGAAGTGATCTATTCGATATTTTTCCCATCATCGAAAAATAGATAGAACGAACCATTTTCAAAATATAGGTATTAAATAAATAAACGTTGTCATTTGATTAAAAGACAATAGTAGTTGGTTTCAACAAAATTCAAATCATCTATAAAAATAATTCAGGCTGCCCAAATTATAATAGAAATCGATTATCATCATAAGACGTGCCGAGTCTACATTAAAAAGGGTGAATGGATTTTTAAAAAGTTTTATGGCATAATTTCACCAATTCCATAATTACACATTAGGCTTTCTCCATCCATCCGATAGTTAAAAAACAAAACAGCCGAAAATATTTACGTTATTATCTCGACAAAAGTATTTTATTTTTAACAACAAAGTTAAGTATTTCAAGGCCAAATAAGTTATATTCAGGTACATATTTTGTTTCATCGTTCTGAACACATTTAAACAACTGCATCTTAAAAGCATCTCGAAGAATGTTATCCGTATTGCCGCAAAAGATCATGAGGTATAGTTCAGAACTAGGGAACATTATTCATTATTTAAAGTTGTACCATTCAGGAGAAAACGTCTTGATTAACTAATACTGCAATAATTCATATTAAAAGATTAGGTGGATTTTAATTAAATTACATTAAAGCTTTAATTATTTTAAAAACAATAATCAATTAGGATAGATTAAATTCGAAAATTAGGTAAGTTTGTGATTGCTCAATTTACTTTTTTTCTATTCGAAATTTCTGAACGAGCTTGAGTTAATTATTTCTAATATTTTTAGAATCAATAGGGTGCTTTCCAACTTAATATATTTCTTTCGTTTTATTAAACTCATGTGGGATTTATTATAAAGTGTATAAAACTAATACAGAAGATAAATTTCATATTCAAAACCAAACATATTAACTTGAACAATGTCATTTTCTTGGACGGAGCTTTTTAATCCAAATGACTTAAATATAAGGAACATAATCGATTATGAGCATCACAAAATAAATTCAACATACTTTTAAACGAATTATTGAGTCTAAAAAACTAATTTTCAAATGAATAATTTACTCAGTTAATTCGCATATTTTTGGCCATTCCTGGACCGCAGTGTTTCTATTATAATTCTTGATATCGTTCTTCAGTGTTTCACACTCCTGGCTGCATCTTGAGCTTTCCTATTAGACCAATATTCCTTCACTTACCAAATGCAATCTTTATTACGCTCTTCAACAAAGTTTATGCATTGTTTGTGGGCACTTGCTGTAAAGAATGTTTTCACAAAATGTTTAGTTCCAGCAAAAAAAAAAAAGGTAGTTTTTCCTTCTTTTTTTTTTTTTTGTGGAACCTAGAATATTGTTAAGTAGTTTTACTGTTTTGCTTAAAATAGAGTTTAATTGACTTTAACTTCTTTAATTATACAATGGTTTTTTAAACTGATGGAGCCAGAAGATGAAACACAAGTTTGGTCGAATTGCAGATGTTTGATCGAGTGTAACAAAGGTATGTTTTCGAAAAATAGAATTATAATATTAAAAAAAAAAAAGAATATTTTAATCGCTGTTCTCCTATGAATTATTGCGTCATCTCCTCGGTATCTGTTCCGCAGATTGTCGTATTTAGTCGAGTTACATGCGATAAGTTTTTATTCTTTTAATTTTTAATACTTTTCAGAAATACAACATACCGCGGGCTTTAATAGCGAAATGTGAATGTTATTAGTAGTAATGAGTAGATTTCAGCAATCATTTCATCATGAAATAAAAGTTTACACTAACATTCCGAAGTGCGGATGATATATGTTAGTTGAAACGTCCATTTCTGAATAAAATGATAACCGAAGTATACACATGTCCTATGATTACATTTATTTCCCCATACTCTAGTAAATGATAACTTATATTGTTGGAAAATACTAAAGGGAAAAGGGATGGAAAGTTAAAACTTAATGTGACTCAACTCGAAGCGAAAAGCCGCGGAATAATTAATAATTTATAATAATTAGGAAATGTATTCAATTTAAAAAAGATAACAAACAACGGACACTGAAAATTCATTCAAAAACGCAATATGCTCACTTTTAGATCCTCTAAAAACGATCATTGAGAATACTGAATTGATTATGATATTACTTTTTTCTAATTGAAACGAGCACATAAATATAGTTTATATTGAATTTCAAAAAGATTAAAAATCTAATTAGTTAACGTTAATTACAAAAGAAAAGACAGAAATAACCAAATTACTGCCAAATGAGAATTTTATGAAAATAAGATAATAAATGATTATAGAATAAGAAATGTTGAGAATTAATGAAAGTACTTTTGGTAAAATTGTCCTATATTATTACAAATATAATAAGCTAGATTATAGTTTACTACAGTAAAACCTCTGCTAACGGACACCCCTAAATAGCGGTCACTCCCCATTACCGGACGATTTTTTTTGCACCGGCATTTTAATACAATATTCTAGGCATTTGAACCTCTATTTAACGAAACCTTTCATTAACGGTCACGGACAGGCTGTGTTGGTAATAAATAGATTAAAGAAACTTCTAAAAGACGGACAGTGTGACTTTATCCCTTTCCCGTTTCTCGGAAACAATTAGTTGTTTACGGTCTAAGAAAACAGGGACAGCTGTGTTTACTTTTGAGTAAAGGTTTTCCACATAAATACTTTCTTTTTTTTTATTCTCGGACCTGCTTTATTAAAATGTAGTTCTGTTTTAACCATCGTGGCAGGCGGCTGAAAATGTCTCCGTTACGTAAAAGACTCACTTTAAGTCAAAAAATAAATGTAATCGACGTTTATGACCGTGAAAAGTTATATGTACGTGTGCTAGCGGAAAGACTCAATATCGGTAGGACACAAGTTTCGGAAACACTCAAAAACCGTGCGGTGCTTTTCAAATTATGGAATGAAAATGAAACAAAACAATTAAAAATGTGTTCACGAACAGAAAAACTATTGACATTGACAACGTCATTCTTGAATGGTTTGTCCGTGCAAGGGCAAACAATATCCCGATTACAGGACCTCTTATTCAGGTAAAAGCTCGTGAAGTGGCAAACAAATTGAATTTAAATGGATTCAAAGGATCAAACGGATGGCTCGAAAAAATCAGAACCAGGAACAACATCAAATATAAATCTATTTGTGGTCAAGCAGAAAGCCTTGATAATGAGATCGTGGTTGAATGGGCTCAAAAATTGCAAGATATGATAAAATTACTCTGATAAAGACATCTATAATTGCGATGAAACCGATCTCTTTTTCCGTGCATTACCCGATAAAAAAAATGACTTTAAAAGGAGAAAATTGTTTAGGGGATAAAATTTCAAAAGAAAGGTTAACGGTTCTGTTATGTGTAAACCTTGCTGGTTAATTCGAACCTCCTATGGTTATAGGTAAAGCCTAACAACCCCTTTGCTTTCGAGGTGACGTGAAAAAACTAGGTGTAATTTGGAAATTTAATTCAAAGGCTTGGACCACTTTTTTTGGTGTTCAAAAAAACTAAAATACTTTTTTCTCTATCATGAAGACGCTCTGGGTGTCAAAATGGCTGCTGAAATTCAGATGTTATAGAATCGAAACTCAGTAAAGCCAAACGAAGACAAACAACAGTGAATCAATTTTTCCCAAGCTGTTCTAATAATAAAAATGACATTTGAAATTTCTCATAAATTTACTTACTGAAACTAATTCTTTACTTATCTAATATTTTACTTATCTAATTATGTATTCTAATTATTTACTTTACTCATCTACTTATTTTATGCTGTATTTTTTTATTTTATGAACATAATTTACTCAATACATAAATGTACATTACATATATCATTTTTGGAATAAAAAGAAATTTTGTGTAAAACTTTTTTTTTTATTCTACCTATCTTTTAAATACAGGGGAAATTGAATAAGAGAGAATTAATTTGTACAAATAAATATTTATAAAAAAATAAAACCTCTCTTTAAAGGACACCTTTAAATAACGGACAAAAATATTTGCACCAGGGCTGTCCGTTAATTAGAGGTTTTACTGTATTATAGTTATTACAATTACAGAAGTGGATGACTAAATTAGAAAAAAATTCAAGTTCTTTAGGTTATGACTAATATATTTATATATCATAATCATGCCAAATAGATGATGAAGATGCATTAATTAGTCAAATACCTTTCCAATACTCCCATGTAATGTAAAGATTGTAAAGAGGTGTATTAAAGAACTGACTCAATGAAGCTTAAGAACCACAAGTATACATTAATTACATTAACAGTCAAGAAAAGTAGAATGAATAAATATACACTGAATATATTTTAGTAATGTGGAGAATAACCATACTTAAGTAAGCATTACCTATATTACCAGCAATTATACGAAATATAAACTGAAAAAGGGATCTTGAAGATTCATTAAGACAACTTTTTTTTATTTGCTTTCAATCTAGAATTATTTAATTATTTCCATTTGAAAACTAAGTAGTAGGCTACAGTTATACTTTAATTGTATGGAGTTTCCACTTCCTCCGGTTTTTCCTATACTCTCGAGTAGCTTTGACTCCCAGCAAAACACATATTAATAATTTCAATCATTGATATTTATTTAATTATCCTTTAATTACTTATATTATAATTTTTCTAACGATTTCTTCCTTGTTTTCTTGATTGAAATTTTAATATGATATAAGTTATAAGAATCTTGTAGTATCTTGTGAAATGAACGATTTTATTCTTTATACTATAAAGAATTCTGAAGCAGTTTTCTGGAAGAAACATTTTTATAGTTAATAAACTCTATTTATATGTAATAAAATTACTCCTAATCAACATGTATAACTAACCATCCGATAAAATAGGACTCCATAATAATTATAGGATTTTTTAATTACAACTTAATTCTGTTTCAACAAAATAAAAAAAATCCGGATTAACAATAAATAAAAACAATAAATAAATCATACAACAAAAAAAAGCAATCAGTTGTGTGAGGATAGTTTTACTTTGAGCTTATTACAAGTGCAGTCGTTGAAGATACCAAAATGTATAAATGTATGTTCTACGGCGATTATTATATACGGTATGATTAGTTATTTTTAATAATACAACACGAAGAGTTTAAAATTTAAAACTTACTCTTAATCAATTGAGTTATACAAAAAAAAAAAACATAAATATTAAAAAATTAACCTAAGTGGGCACTGAAATTCCTTCCATTTTCCTCATGGAAATATTTTACACTCCAAATCTTCAATTTATTTGACTAAGCGTTGCAGAAGTTTCAATAACTATTTATTTAGAGTAAAAAACTGTATAAGCATATATATAGCACACTCTTTTGAAATAACAAGTAAGCGTTAAATAAATCATTAACATTTTTTTTCAATGAAACTATTACCAAAAAAGCGGGGCAAAATAGAAGTACACATGCAGCAAATTTTTTTTTTAGTGATTCTCGAAACCAGCTCATTATTACATTCTCATATGTACATTGAGAGAAATATCGAATACAATTATAAATATTCGGGTTTCTTACCAAGAGTTTTTCTAATCCTCCAAGCTTTATTTTTTTTTAATAATCATAATATACAAATAGCTATACAAAAAATAGGGAACGGAGTGGCTCAGTGGTAGAGTACTGAGTTTCCATGAAAATCCCGCTACGGCAAGATTTTTAATTAGTCTGTTAGCAGCCGGAGGTGGATCATAAGGATCTAGTAACATCCTGGGGCTAAGCCAGCCTCTATAATAAAGTGGAAAAAATAAGGGGGGAAATCTGTTGAGATCGATTTGAGAGTGATCTAGGACAAATCGCTTATCTCCACGACCGTTGTCCTTAAAACAGTACAGTCTCTACCATGTACTGAGCCCCCCGATCCGGGGTTACTATAAAACCATACTTATATTCAAGGTCATTCTCGTTCTCACTATTATATAGGTAGAATAATTATTAAGAAGCTGGCTTAAGCATTTAGAGTATTTCATATTCTGAATAAAATAAAATAAAACAATTGCACTATGGATAAAACTGGAAAGTCAATGATTGCAAACTCATTACATCAGAGAAAATTTTCTTTTTATTCAAAATTAATATAAATAAATTTACCAATCTTTTTTTTACAATATTTAATCAATTAATAACATTAATACGGCCTGTTTGATTAACTTGATTTTGAAATTATTTCATGATTAGTCGTACCATTATAATTACTAGGCAACTTTATTACTAAGCTATTTTTAAGAGACGAGACTTGTATAACAGTAAGTCCACCGACCATTTATTATATGTTTATTATAAACACCAAAACCTTTTTTAATATCGTACAGAAGATAGAAATATAGTATTAGGCTAATCGATTGATTCATTCATGAGAATACATTTTCTAATACCATATCCATATTGGACACAAATATTATGAAAGCGAATAAAGGAACAAGCTACAAATATAAAAAAAATTGATGGATGTAAATCTGAACGTGGCAAATGGTAAACAATAGCACTGTCGCTAAAAAATTAAATATTATAGCGATGAAAATTAAGCGAAAATGAACATTTAAAAGATATTTGCAGGTCTATATCTATTTTTAACACACTATTTCTGTCAATTGTAAATAAATGTGAGGAGGTAATAAAAGAAGAGGAATTTTTTTTCTTCGAAATTTTATTATTTAGGTTATCGGATTATTGGAGTTTCAACATCAAACTAGAATTTAAAAAATACAGAAACAAGCTCGATTCACGAATACGAAGGTTGTATAGAGGAAAAAAAGAAAGTACTTGAAAAGTAAAAAGTACCAGTTCTAAACGTTAATACTTTTCCGCAAATACTTTATATTGTGAATCCATATTCTCTTCACATTAATTGGAAAGTAAACATAAAATATCCAAAAATCATATATACGTTAAATATTTCAAAGAATATAGATATATAACAAATTGTTTCCTTGATGAGACCTTGATAAAGAAAGTAATATATATATTATTCAGATAGTTACATATAGCATTACCCATCGTCCAAAAACAAAAAACAATAGTAAACGATATTGTTTTTTATATCTCATTTTTAATTATTCAATGAAAACTCGTACATCGTTCACGCACTAGCCGGAGATTCTTCGTGAACGATCCACTTCAATGAACTACTTCGTTCACGTACAAGCCGGAGACTAATACTCAATTTAAAGACTAAAATTCAATTTATTTGCTTGTTTAAATAACCAATGAATTATAAAAAACAGTATCGTTTACGTTTTTTTCTAATGTTTTGAGTCAATATGTATTTGGATATTATACATTTTAAAACATTAGTTAATTGAAAAAAACTGTTTTTTTTTTTTTGTTTCTGGGCGATTGGTAATGCTTTATGTAACTATATGAAGCATTAGAAGTACCTAAGTAAATATGGTAGGGCGCCTAGGCCAAGTAGAGTAAAATGACCCTTATGGGTTTATTACCTTTAATATCAGAGATAAGGTCAGCTGTTGGGATGACGCAGTCAACTCAGGACGAAGAACTGGATATCGCTCCATCCAGTCTAGAATCAGCAAGCCACATACAGCTTTCTTTGTAAGTATATAAGTTTTCTTAAATGTTTATAATTGAAGGAAAGAGTCTGCTAGATAGGCCCCACTTTGTGTTTTAAACCAAGACAATTATCTGCAATGAGTTTCTTATCATTTATAAAAAAAAAGGGAAAACCAATTATCAGGGTATGAAAATTAACAAGAAAGTAAATATTACAGTATTTCAAATGAATGAATTAAATATAAAGAATAATATGGAAGAACATGGTATATTATTAAGGAAAAACACAGCGGGCGTAAATGTAAATAATATAAAATAGATGTAGAAATAAGATAGAAGTGTTTTTATTTTTTCTAGAACCTTTTTAGTTCATTTGACATTTCAGTTTCTCCCCCTGTTTCCATAGTTCAATTCCTCTCTTATTTCAGTACATTTCTAGTTCTTTTGAAAAATGAACAATGTAGCTCATTAGAATAAACTATCTCAAAAGGAACGATTCAGTAAAAACTATATGTCTGAAGAAAATTCGTTTTAATTTAGTTATCAAGTAACCAAATTAAACAAACAAAGATAGAAGTAGACAATGTGGACTCAGAATATTTATAGGAAAATACAAATAATTGAAAAGCAAGATACAGCTTTCATAACAGAAAATATGTTGATATCAAAAAAACAAAAACATAAATCAACACTTATGTTGAATAACAATAACAAATAAACAGAATCGTTAATTTTATATTTTAACATTAGAAAATTTGCAAACTTAGTTTTGTAAGATTAGGCATTGTTTACAAATACAATTACAATTGAAAGGCATTAACTGTTCTTTATCGGTGGATACAAGTGAAATTTAAATGAAAAAAAGCTTAGTGAATTAAACATTTCATCGTAATATGAAAAAAACAATCTTTTTATTAGTAGCACAACAAGCAAGGAAAATTTTACATCCAGGCGTATTAAGAAAATCTAATAGATAAATTAATTGAAAATACAAGAGATTATGAAATTAATAAATTTTAAAAGTGTAGTGCCTAAGAATAAAACACCACAAATAGCTGTATATGAATTTAATACAAGAATGATTTACAAACAGGGGTGTCTGTTCAAAGGAGGGAAAACCAACAAAAAATGATGGAACTAAATTTGAGTGGAAAAATCCCGACTGGAGTATTTTTGTAAACCTTGGAGGGACACCTCCCATCCACGATCCTAATAACGTGTCCGAGCTATTTTTCCTGCAATTTGATAAAATTAAAAAGGCTCAGGTCCTGGTATTCTCTATACAACTCCATATTTCGACACAGTCGCTAGGATACCTTTTCTCGATTCAGTGATCAGGAAGGAGCTATACCGTACAATGGAAAATGTGGAAAGCTGATTATTCTAACGAGATGCATTATGGAAGGGAATACTAGCCAAGTAACGAATAAAGGGAAAAAGTAGTGGACCATTCAGTGTCAACGTAGGGCCAAGGCAAGATGACGCATTGGCACAACTACTGTTTGACATTGTCCTCTATAGAATAAAAAGCAGGAAAGGATTGGATCACTGTATGCACAAGAACGGTACATGTAGTAGCATACGCTATCACTAGACAGTGCAAAGAAGGCTTTTCTAAATATAGACCAATAAGCTAAATACATGGGCCTCAAGGTCAATAAGAATAAAAAAAAAAGATGATTTGCATCAGGTGAAAAAATACGATCCCAGAAAACGTACAGCTAGGAAACTGCACTTTCCAGGGTACCCCTAACGTTCAATTTCTGAGATCTACTATGACTGAAAACATGGACGAGGTGACTGAAATAAAGAACAGACCAGCAGCAGCAAACGGAGCATACTTCTCCCTCGCAAAAATTATAAAGGGGCTAATTGTTGATATTAAGCTATGCTATGAAAATGAGGATTTACAAATGCCTTATACGGCCAGTACCATCCTATGCGTGTGAGAAAAAATAAAAAAAATTATAAAACATGCACACACACACACACATATATGTATGTATATATATTCCTCCAATAAATATAAATATATATATATATATATATATATATATATATTTATATACATATACACACATACTGTGTTTACTTAATGTGATAAGTATAAGGAAAGGGGTAGATTGGTTGTAATGAACTGATGTGGGAAGGTCCCAGGATTAAATCCAGCTCTGGCAGATAATTTATTTTATCTGATAACCTTAGATAATGCCTGTGCTGGAAATTATCCTGGGCTCACCCAGCCTCTCTAAAGAGGGTATCTATTGTATGCTTAAATAATAAATTATTTTAGGAATCAATTGAAATGAGCACAAACATTGATAACTCATTGTAATACAATATAATCCACGGAGTATTTTATAAACAACGTGTCATAAAAAGGGAAGGTGTTATATGAGCTAAGAATACATAATAAAACATAAGATTTAATGACGTTTAGCGATATTTCTACCCCCTTAAAGATGTGTTTGTCGGCGTGCATTCTCTTCAGACGGCCTTCCACTAAGACAATGTGAGTGAGCGGACCAGCCTGTTTCATGATCTGCCCTTCCTATGTCTCCTTTTCTTCCTTGAGACTCACACAGGCCTCCTCTCCCACTACAAAGTCAGAGGTACTCCGGATGTCAAAGGTGGAAAGAATAAAGTGGAGGAGGCGCCTTGATTTGTAGTTCATTCATTTGGTGATTAGATTGATGTGTGTTGGTGAATTTCCTCACGACTTGCCCACGTACCTGATGCCCTGGAGGAATTCGCTCATGGTGAAACTGATGGATGTCTTCCTTGGTTAAGTGGGGAAGCCTTTTCATGAAGAGAAGGCAAACAATCAGGTTGGCTCATAAAATGTCGTCTGGACCCGCTGGTCTAACAGTAGATCCTGTTCCATATTATTATATCTATTTTATGTATAGATGGCTTGCTGGGGATACTCGTTTGAATCTGAGCAATCATTGCCGCAAGCTGGGCTTTGTTGTTCAATCTACAACCGTTGCATCTGTTTCGGCTGGATGTAGTTCTACCGACTCAGTGATATTCGATCTGGTCTAGATTGCGGTACTAGTTGTACCCCTCTGTGGTAAAAAAAGGTAGTACTTTATGCTGTTTTAGCTACATTGTATTGAAAAACATAAAACAGACAAAAACGAGTATTATTACAGCTAATTCATAACAACAGTCTAAGAGTGTAGTAGACCGTATTAATACATAAATATTGAAGAAAAAGTTATTACGTATAACATTCATCGGACTTCCATCTTACTTACTCGTATCTATACCTTATTAAATAATTCAATTAGTAAATATAATTGTAACAGAAATACTATACTTACACTACAGTAAAAAAAAAGAATTTATATTAGTTTACATGCCAAAACAGATCGTTAAACGGCATCAACTATTTCCTGCAATTTTACAACTCGCAGTAAAAAAAAAAAAAAATGAACAATTCTTACTAAAATAGAGCCAAAAACTCAAAAAGAAACACTATTATTTATTATAATGCAATTGGGAAAAAACACAATGCAAAGCCTTATGTTTCAAAAATACACCCACTTACCAGTCGACGTTTCGCCTATTCAGGCATTATCAAGACACCAAAAACAAAAAGGGGTTATGTGAATCACATCTCGAAGAAAAAGGTGCAATACATCCCAAGGATCAACAGCCCAAACAGGCTCCAAACATGAGACAGCACCCCACGTTGGACATACGTATGTTGAATGTCTTGGTGGTGGGGTGCTGTCTCATGTTTGGAGCCTGTTTGGGCTGTTGATCCTTGGGATGTATTGCACCTTTTTCTTCGAGATGTGATTCACATAACCCCTTTTTGTTTTTGGTGTCTTGATAATGCCTGAATAGGCGAAACGTCGACTGGTAAGTGGGTGTATTTTTGAAACATAAGGCTTTGCATTGTGGTTTTTCCCAGTTGCATTATAATGAACAATTCTTCTTAATAATGAAAAGTAAAAACTAGAATAAAACTTCCAAGTCTTGCTCAGGAGGAAACAGTGGAAAACATTAGCTTCAACAAAATTTGCAGCACTGATTGAAAAAATATTTTACTAAAGACCGTTAAAAGGCTTCCGTGATGATACATTATTATTGGATTCAATTTACGGAGTAAAAATGAAACAGATGAAACTTAGAAGAAAACCAAATTACCTATTTCACAAATAAGGTACATAGGTACAAATATACATAAATGTTTTTCATATTATACCAGCAAAAATTAATTAATTTCTATAACACATAAATAAAGTTATCTATTTTATATATATAATGAAAATTTAATTTTTTGATGGATTCGACAATAATTTTTATAATATGGTAAATAAGGCCAGATGAATCAATTAGAATAAAAATATTAAAACAATAAATATTAATTAATTAAGCCTGTCAAATTGAATGAGGAAGTAACAATAAGGGTAAATATGACTGATTTTTTATTGAAATTATCATATTTTCTCAAAAAATGTTGCGTTTAATAAGCTAGTAAAAGATGGAGTCTACTGACTTCATTTCATGATAGTCTGTTTAACAGGATAATGTATTGAACGTAAATATAATGTTATAAATAATTAAACTGAATCCGACAATGAATATTTAATAAATGGAACCAAATTAAAAGATGTTTTAAAAAAACTAGGAATTTTAAAAACATTATATACTTAAGAAACGGTGAAGATCCCATTTGTTTTAATGGTGTGGAATTATTAGAAACTGATTGTGGATTATAAAAAGCGTGAAGAGAATTTTTGAGAAGTTATGATAAAAAAATACTTGATTATATATGTATATATATATATATATATATATATATATATATATATATATATATATATATATATATAGACATAAAACTATAGTAAAGTGTGAAATTACTTTAATTAAATATGATTTTTTTTATTTTACAATTTAAAAATAATTTTTACATGTTGAAGATGCTAGTAGTAACTGATTAGTCATGTAATATAGATAAGATAATGTAATGTATGTAATATATATCAGATCATGTAATATAGGACTGCCTTAATAAACCGAATATCATTTAATTGTTGAAAAAAAAGTGAAGTTAATGTACAACCAAAATTATTTTAAAAAATTAAAAACAAATGAATTTTTAGATTCACCATAAAGTAATTTCACAAAAACGTTTATTTTATTTTTAAAAGACCATTTTTCATCGATTTCATTGTATTATGAAAAAATTAACGCGGGAAATGAAATCTTTTGAATGCTTCATTTTGGCTTCGTGACGTCATCAGGCTTCTTTATATTTTAGTGATAAGAAATTTATATAGAGTATTGAGGATTTCGAGTATTTTGAGTATTGAGTATTGTATCAGTATTTAAATTGAGAGTATACAGTATAAAAATATTGCTTATTAATTAAATAAATTTATACCAAGTAAAGAGTCAATCTTAGTTGTTATTTAATAACAATTAGTTTTATCAACATAAACTATATATAACAAAGATTTTTTTATTATCTTTTTTTGAGTGTACTTAGAACTTTTCAATGCAGAAATACTTTATCATAATCACTTGGTTCACTCAAAGACAAAGTAGAGAAATCTATGACTGCTTTATCATCAACATATGATGAAATGTTATCTGAATCACTGGAATCATCACTATAAATATCACTGGCAAGAAGTTTTGGTACCTTTATGGGTGATGTTTGCATATTTACCAATAAATTAGGCGATAAGCCTGAAAGGCGATGATGCCTTTGTTTGAACAGCTTTGCTTCTGACATGAACTTTTTCAGTATTGTAATTTCCTGATACCCATGATACTTGTGTTTCTGCATTAACTCTCATAGAAAACCACTTCTTTCTTCTTACTGGATCCATGGGAACTTTAAGGAACAGTTTATCCGGGGTTGATTTTGTGGTGCTTTCACACATTGGCACACAACAGCGTTTGTAAGACATGATAAGCGATTTAAACTAAAAATGTTTCAAAAATAATTTTGTTACAAGATAAAGTAGCAAGATGAACTGACAACCAGCCTGATGACTTCACATTATGTCTTATCAAAACTAACAGTTTTGGCGCTAAATTCTAACAGAAAATTTTCGAAGTCAAAAATTTTATATTTAAAAAAATATTTTTCCATTGAAATTGCCGGCAGCCCATTATTTAGGGTTGATAAATTTCATTGAAACGATTGTTGAAAATCACCTTGGTTTCCTTTATTTAAAAACCTTCAACAAAATATGAGCCGTTGATTTAGAAAGTGAGAAAATATTTTGTTAAGTTAAATTAATGAAATCTAAATATTATTGCAAAATAATTTTACATCTCTAATCAATTTACAACCAATATTAGTTAAATATCTGTATAAATTTATAATTAGAATTTTATTTAGTCAAACATATTTCAAATGTGTTGATTTTGAAAGTAAATATATAACATAAAATACATTTGTCCCACATTCAAAATCAACGGTTCAAATATAGTAAGTGCTCCGAATTGGGCATTTTAGATATTCTTCATCATTGAAAGGGGTTTGACAATTGCACACAATATACATTACAAAACTAATAAGCTCTAAATAATAAAAATTAATATGAATACTACTAAATAGAAACTTTTTTCTTAAACAAATTGTGCTTGTTTGTGATAATATGATATAAGTATATATTGTGAAATAATCCTTAAACGCATATGTAACAGTTTTCACCACGGAAATTGGTCCATGAAACTTCGCAGAGACAATAATAATAAATGTTTTCAGTGCGACAAGGATAAAGTTGTAATATTTATTAGGTTAATTTTATATGTTAATTCCAATAACTTCGACGCTGAATGTGGGTGTGAACATGCATATTTCAACACATACCTTACTTCTCACAATGGTTATATTTTATTCATTTTAAAATAAGATAGGTAGTCTAATAGATAAGAAGGTTTCTAATGTCGTATTAATTGAGAAGATTGTACCCAAAGAAATAAAAAAAAAAAAAACTGTACACATCGGAAAATAAACAAAACATTTTTTTTATTTTAGTGTCCGAATTCATAAACTTAACTATAGAGTAAAAAAGGCATTTATTTTTTCGAAAAGGTTATTCCAAATATAATGATCATTCATTATTATCTAAAAATGTCGAACTTTATATTATTCATCATTGCAGAAGTAAAATAGTTCGTATCTTATTTAAACTGGATGCATTTTGGATTAATAATTTGAATATAAAACATTTAATTAGGTAAAGTGTTACCTTTAAATGTAAAATAATTACAAAATAGATAAAAATTAAAAAATAGCATAACTTTAGCTTTGAACTTAAAGTTTCAATATACTTATAAGGATTATATATAGAAAATAAGGATTATTATTATTATTTTATATATATTATTTTTTAAAAGGAGTTCACTCATAAATCATTTAATTAATTAATTGCATTGTAACTGTATTTTATTCCAAGATGTTATAATTCTTTTTTTTTGTTTATCATTATTTTTTTAAACATTATTCTAATGAAACGTGTCAAAAAAAAAAAAGGAAAAAAAACTAGTTCCTTAAATAATGGTAAAACGAATAAATATATAAATATTTAAACTAACTAGTAATAATAATAATAATAATACAATAAACTATATATATATATGTATATTTCGGGTACTTGTGTGTTAACGCAGCCTCAGTTACTTTAGCCTACTTGTTCGCGTGAGCGAGAAGTTATCTTTCTAAAAGCTGATTTGTTCTTGTTTGCTGAGTTTTCTTTGTTGCCGATTTATTGTTTGTTTGCTAATTTCTTCTAGATTTTTTTTTATTAATTTATTTATTTATCTAATTATTATTACATTCCTTGTTGTTGCAACGAAAATGCGTATTTGGAATTTGCCAAAAACAGAAGAAGAAGCAATCCTATTTTTCAGAAGCGAAAAATTTAACAAAAAAAAAAAAGAAAATGTAGCAATTCACATAAAATGAAACTGTATTTTGGTCAACGTAACTTTTGGAAATGCAATTTAAGACAGATACACAAACAGTCGAGAGAATGTGGGGCAGTGCTAAATGGAGGAACAAGAAACATTTCAGCGAGTTGGTATGGCATCAGTTGAAAGAAAATAGTTTAAAAGTAGATTTTTTTGAATCCATCTTGAGCTGTATTTCGGCCCATTTTCCACTGAAATCCGATTAACTATTTTTTCAATATTCTATTATTAATTATATTATTCATTTTTAATTATTCATATTACTCATATTTAATTATATTATGCATTATTTTCATTTATAATTGATGATGATTATTTAAAAAAATTTAAACTCTAACCCCAATAAACAAAACGTTATTGAAGATAACTTAACAAATATAACTGCTCGCGCAGGCGAACAAGTATGGCAAAAATAACTGTGCCTGCGTTAACACACGAGTACCATATTTCGTCTCAACAAAGTGTCTAGAATAGAAAATATTATACAGAAAAAAATTATAAACTATCTAACATCTAAGATCCTCAGAAAAATTACTACGTTCCTCTGTATAAAACATTATTATAGTGGGTTTGTAACATAAGAGAAATTCTACAATATACTCAGTTTCCTGACTAACATTCCACCACGCTAACTTTAGAAAAGAAATACTATATTTTAATTTAATACAAATTTTTATTGAGTTTAATATATTTTATTGGCTTAGCCAAGTGATTTACATTTTATACTTGTTTGTTTATATCGCCTTTTTAATAAAACTGAAATTAGTACTTAATGAATTTAGTTACTCGTTTATTTGAAGGCCTATATAGTAATTTTTTTTTAATTTACTCTTGTTTTATATGTTATTTTTGTAAGTCTATTAGGAGCTAATTAAACCGTTTATCCTTTTAAACAATTTCATTGAAAATTAGTTTATACAATTTTTTTCGAGTGTGCAGAGTGTTAAAAACAACATTGTAATAGATTAACATTATCCCATTTTTTTCAATCAACTCTAAGGCATTACTTAAAATCTATCAATTCAAGAAAAAATGTACTTACACCACATTCAAAAAATAAGATATCAAATATATAATAAATAATTTACAGTATTTTATATTGACACAACTTTACTATACAATGTATAGCCCGTTCTACTGCTAATTATCTTCATTTTAATTTGGAGGAATGTATTACTTGCTAACAACTGAAACTCCTACTAAAATTCCTCTTCACATCTTAAACTGAAGCTGGTCATTCAGATGTGTGGTATAAATATATATTTTATTGCTATTTAAATTAAGTTTATACAGTTTTATAAACTTAATGGTTTTGTATTATAAAATAGCTTATATGGTTTTAGATGCTTAAATGTTCTGTTTTTTTATGAAAATGTATATATTTATTCTAATTTAAATGTTTGTTCAAAGTAACTTTTCTTCTCTCATGGTCCTTCTGTAATGCTATCATAATTTTTCAAGAATTATATTCCAGTTTTTACCCATTAATTTTATATTATTTGTGATTTTATTAATGTATCCTAATAAGACAGTAGAGCGCTGAGTTGTCATACTAAAAGATAGAGGGGTACTGGGTATTGAGGGCTATTTTGAACAAACCACCTCCTTGCACAACCGTTGTATCATAAACAGTAGTCTCTGCTATGTACTGAAACCAAGGCCCATCATGAGTTGTAGCGGTATAGTTTTTTTTTTAATAGAAAAACTTTGTTGATCTTAAGCTACAATACTCACAATTAATAATTTTTCTTTTTTTCTTTATAAAATATAAGTAAAATATTGCACGGAAGGAAAGTTACAACTATGTTAGCATTCTCTTTTAAGACCCCTCCGGCAGTCACGCTTGGCCAGACACTGCCCCTCCCCTTCCTTGGTCAACATCTTAGTAGTCACCCCAGCCCCACCTGATTGATAACACGACTTGGGGACTAAATTAAGGGAAAGCTCCCTTAGTTTTGTATATAAATACCTTTTGTATTGGTCCTCAATTGTTGTCGTATGCCTCCTCCTGAATAACAGGCTGAAAAACTGTTAATTTGGGCTGGCCACATAATGTGGATGAACCCGGAAGAAAAATTCCAAGTTTATGGAGCTGGAAGAGTTGGTCCCCTAAACACAGATGGCAAGATTCCATTATTGAGCATAGAATCCGAAATTGGAAGGCAGCAGGACTTGATCAGCAAAATGGGGGTTAGGTTTCAAATTGGGGAGTAGAGCGCCATATAATAAAAATAAACTGTTAATATAGGAAATAGCTATGGAAGAAGTAGAATCGGGCAGCAAGAATAGGAATAGGAAAAGTTATACAGGGAAGAAGAAATTTCTTCTTTTTTTCTCTTTCTCGTTGAAAGCGGAGAAGAGCTTTCAATCCATTCAGTCATTCGAACAAAGCCATTGCCTTAATGGAATTCCAGTACTTGCTATCTTACCATAATGTCCACTTATAACCTACATAAATTATTTCAAACTTAAAAAAAGCAATACCAAATGGGCATGAAACAGGGGAAAAAACTTATTCTGATCCAAAAATGAGACAGATTAATAAACATCGAGGAATATATATTCAGATATATTATACATTTTTTAAAATGATTTGAATCTATAAAGACAGCCAATACAAATAATTACATGGCAAGGACCTGAAGTAAATTGTTCATAATTGCATTAGTAAAGAAGTTTCATTAATGCTTCCTTCCGAGTACTCAGCAATGTAAACTTCCTTGACTTCTCCTCTTCTTTTACATTTATAATATATACACATATCTACTAGCTATAAGATTAGAGAATAGAGAGAGCTTAAAGAGTAGAGAGGAGATGGTATGGATAGTTTATAGTATGTGAGGAGAGTAGTACCTGCGCTGACTACAGAATGGTCCATAAGTTATAGTGTTATTTAATGGTTAATAAGTACTTAATTATTTTACAAGGTAGTGGACCCGTTCAGTAGTAGAGCACTGAGTTGACAAGCCAAAAATCATGGTTCCAATACCACTGCTGACAAAACTTTTATTTAATTCAAAATCATTCAGTATTTTACCTGTGTCATTATACATGTTATTTGTGCCTTTTAAATGACTACATGAATTTCATGCAAATAATCAAAACTCAAGGAAATGTTATAGATAGCAACGAGTTTCTTTCTTTATAGCTAATTTCGTTCATCGGGTCCTCTATCTGTCAGTGAGCTCATTTTGTGATGAGCTATCGTCACATGTCGATGTATATCGGTTTTATTTGGCAAAGTAATTTCCAAAATTTTGATTCACATTAACCTGTCTTTGCGGTTCAGCGTTAAGCATACTATGATTGGTGTAACGGTGCTATGTAATGCCTTTATGTTATGATGTTATGTTTCTTTGACGGTTTAATACAACGTAGTTTTATATGGATTTTTTTTATTTTCTTAATTTGGACCTAGCACCAAAAAACTCAAACCTGATCATAAGATCAAAACTGAAAATAAAAAAATTCTAGTCTAGGTACTTAGCATTACAGAGATGAGAAAACCACGAGGTGGTGGTGAAAACATTTTTTAAAAAGTATAAATAATTGTTTATATCGTCCCTGCCATCGCAAAGTATCGAATGTGATAAAAACAGTTTTCGTTTTCGACTTATAGCAGTTGCTTTAGGATTGATAATTGATATAGAGTCACTTTTCTGTAAAAACATAAAATGTAAAACGAATATCATTGGTTTGACTATAGGCACTACTTTAATTGATCCTTGAAAATGTTTTTTTTTTAAATACTCCTCAAAAGTATCGATTTTCACATTCAATAGTTGGAAATGGCAGGGACGACATACCTGCTACTATTATTATCTTACTGGGTTAATGGCAGCAAGTATGAAAATGGGTGAAGTGATTAGATCAAAAGAATTTATTTAAACAATTACTTAATAACTTTCTCCCACTCCCACTTGCTACCGTTTAACCTTGAAGAAAACCTTTAATTTGGATCGAAATGATGGTTTCTTATTATTTGTTGCTAACTATTTATTATTATTATTCCATTTTCATTTGCACCTGCGCATCCAGCAAATTTGATGATCATCAACAAATAAATAATAAATAAATAAATCATAGTTAACCTTATATATACATTTGTGGAACAAGAGGGTCCGGGTGGAGGTCTAAATTTTTTCTTCTCTCCCTTCGATAGCCCTGAAGAAGACCTGCAACATGGGTCGAAATGGTGGCTCTTTAATAAAGATTTCTCTTCTCTTAAGAGAAACCTCCACCCGGAACATTTTCTTCTGCATAATTAAAATTTTATTTTTGACTTCCATCCGAACCATTTGCTCTACCATAATTTATATTTCTTTGTAAACATCTTATACACTATTAACATAGTTGGCTATGAGCAGATCAGTTCAACTACAGATGAGTTATCACCTTAAAGACAATAGATAGAGAATAGGTGTAGTGTATAAACTTCAGATTGAAACAGATTATGCTTATGATTAAATAATAGGACACAAGAAGAAATTTATATATTTAAACTGAACAGGAAGTGTCAAAAAATTAATACCATGTATCACATACGGAACATTCAACAAACCCAGTAACCATAAGCCCGTCTTGATCCTATATCTTTTTTATTTATTTATTAAACCACAAGTATATGAAAATTTTAATGTGATAAGTATAAGAGATTAAAGTCAATATAGTAAAATAAACATTCCTTTATGAAAGCTGATTGTGCACTGTTGAGTTAACAAGTGGAAACTATAAATCTAAAAAATAGATAAGGAAAAAATCACAAAAATATTCCGAAATAAATGCAATATACTATCATAAGACGAAATACATAGCAGAAAATGAACAACTATAGTGGTATATATAATGATAACAGTGGAAAAAACAGAGCAAAAATACCTATAGCGTATTAGATAAACATTAAATCATATTTACTATTTATATAATACGATATGAAATGAATAAGATATCATATATTTGATAAATTATCAATAATGTAAATTATAGAATTTATAGGATGAAACTATATGATCACAAAAGTGATGAGCATATTCTCAAATGGCTAGATGACAAAACTAACCAACATTAAAAAATAAAATTCGTTGCGAGGCATATATAATTTTTACATTACCATGAAAAATGTTTTAATGATCATAAAAAAATGTATTGTTAAAAAAGCGGTCTTTACCACGATCAAAATAATATTGTGTAATAATACCTTAAATTAATTTTTTGCTTTTTGCTAAAAAAAAAACTACCACAGAAACGTATGGAAGTTTTTGAACTCAGTACATGGTAGAGACTACTGTTTCTAAGACAACAGAAGGAATTTGACTACAGATAAAGATTCATCAGTATAACTGTTAATATAGCTATTAAGACATACAATAATTTATCTGGAACGGCACGATTAGAACCTTGAATCTTCAGCACATAAAAAATCATGACTTTACATTAAATATGTTTGCAATATTTTTTCGTTATACGTATAAATTTTTATCTTTACATCAATCATTTATCTATATTTATAATATCTATCCATAAAATTTCTATCTTCCTATTTTCATCTTTCATCTTCATATATTTTTTTAAAAAATTGTCATTTAGAAAACAAGTTTTTCAAAACTCATATGTTAGTATAAAATTGCACATTATCGTATAGTAATATAAGAAATTTTAAATATTTCTTTACAATAAATTATTCATTCGATTTTTTAGGATTATATAAATTTTTCCGATAAAACTACAGGTAAAGTCTCTAACAAAAGTTGAGTGCTTTAGTTTTGTGAAATACAGACTGTAAAAGTTGTAACAGCTGCATGAATAGCGGAGAGTTAACACTATTAATTATATTTTATAATTATTTTCTGGTTCATTAAACAATGTAAAAAAAAAAATTAAATTTAATAATAATAACAAATTCTTTATTTATTTTGGGACAAGTCCCTTCAGAAAATTTACACACATTTGATAAAGTGTTTAGATCAGATTGATAGATACGGTAAGGTACGACAATTAAATGTCAAGCTGTAAGATTATATACCTGTACCTACTTATAAACTAAAAGTAGCTACAAAAATGCAGTTTTTTTGTATACATAACATTGGCTATTGGTCAATAAACAGAAATGGTAGAAGATATTTGTGGTATCGGCATCGAGCATTTGGGTTTGCTCAGCCTTATTGTTATTATTAAATTCATAAAAAATCATAACATAAATAAAAGGATAAAGGATATAAAAATATCCTACATGTATACTAATTAACATACGAAAAGTAAAAACATGGCAAGTAAATGTAAATAAATGGGTATATGCGTGGTATAGAAATTTATTTCCTTGTTACATTTAAGCAATTAAAATTAATTATAAAGAAAAGAAATTATTTACGATTTGAGTTGCTGAGAAAAGAGGTTATTTGGCGGATTAATGATGATATAAGCGGTGAGAAAAAATATTAACTGTAAACTATATTCTTCAATTATTAGAACCAGTAAATTGAAGTAGAAGTATATAAACAAAATATTACTTTATACAATCGTTGCAATAAGTCAAATAAGATGAATTATTGCTAATACTTTTTTAATTTTAGTTACCATATTCTTTGTGAAAATTACCATTTAACGGTTATATATAATTACAAAGCAATAAGTACAACGAAATTTTTATATTTTATTGATACTATATTTATTTAATTATTCAGTTATAATATTTTATTTAAAACAGAATTATTTAAGCTTAAGTTTAGATTCAAAAACAGATATTCGTTGATATATTTGATGAATACTTGCCTGCCTAAATCATAAATGAAAATATACTGATATAGGTCGATCTAAAATGAGTGAGAGAATCTTAAAGACTAAGAGATTCGGAGTCATACCGTCGTGAACAGTAGATCGTCCAGTTGGAAATAGCATAAAAAAAGGAAAATGCTAAACAATCAAGAAGTATCTATATTAATAAAAATATTTATTTTACTGTATGGTATGCAAGTTGAACAAATAAATGTCAATGAAAATATATTTACACTAAGATTAGTCAAGGTTGTGGTTCAAAGAAAGTTTTAATATTAATTTTCTTTAATATTGACTTCCTTTTCATGGTACGTCTACTCCTAAATTCATGTTATTATAGCTTTAAGTATAAAATGAGTTTGGTTTCAAAATCGAAACGATTTTTGAGTTCCAAAAATTTTTTATTTTATTTAATTGTTTATAAGGTAATAATGCAAGAATAATTAATAATCTATAATAGATCCCAGCTCTCTCCACTCTACTTTATACAGACAATTGTTTAAGACAAATAAGTACATGTTTCCTTGGAGTTTACGATGGGGCACGTGCGAAGGCAGTAATGGTCCTTCATTAGATCTGTCTCTTCTTTTTGACATAAGTTTCTATTAGCCAGGAATTGAGTATATATCCTTCGAAATCGTATATATTTACATTGGAATTGCCTACAAGGAATTTGAACAGATAGCAAGAAGTAGTAATTATTCGTAGTAGTATTAAATATTTATAATTATTCAAGATATTAAGGCCGGATTTTCTCTAAAATGAGATCCTTGAACTTAAGGAAGCGGAATCGGGTTATTTTAGGAGTGAATAAGGTGTTAATGCTGATGTTATGAGACTGACACGATTCCGCTTCTTTCAATTCAGTTAACTCCCCATAGACAAAACTCGACCTAACCACCTTACTTATCCTCAGGAGCTGTTAAAACAATAGAGATTTTTTCTGTTAAATGAAGATAAACTTTCAGTAATCATGTGAACTCTAAAATTGGAACAAAACACGATCGTAGGGGCTCAAGCGGTCCTTGTCCTTTTATATACGTCACTTGTTTTAGACATATGAATGTCTATTTCTTAGTAATTATTAAGGAGCTGACTACGTATACTCTGTACTGTGTATATGCACATTAACAATATCTCTATATTTATAAAGCATACGTCAATTGCCAATAAGTAAAAATTATAATTCCTACAGCCCCGGTTAATAAATGGTCAATTCGATTTTTCGCTAAAATGAGTTTCTTGTACTTAGGGGACCGTGTTTTTCTTCGTAAATAAAGGTTAATAAGTCAGTGCCTTGTAAAGGAGTTATTGCTTCTATTGTATTATTATATCTCAAGACTATGAGAACAATATTCCGCTTCCTTTAGTAAATATTAGTAATTTACTAGGAGCTGACTACATACTATATAATCTTTACTGATACACAATACATATATTGAATGTATCCATAATCAGAATATATTCTAGAACCCCAGAATAATATAAGTGATTAAGTCAAACCTAACTCTAAAATGAGTTCCTTGTAATTAAGGAAGCGGAATCGTAAGATTTACATAGCGAATAAGGTGTTAACGATTTTTAGAACTCCATTTCAAGTCAATGACTACCAGAACGGCAGGATTCTGCTTTCTTAGGTGTAGTTAAATCTCTATGAACCAAACTCAACCTAACCATTTATTTCCTGGGACCGTTACAATAAAAAAGTAGACGTCTAGCCGACTTTTGAACTCTGAAATGGGAAAAAACATGAAATAGAACAAAGGATTTGTATACCCTCATTGGAGAGGCTGGGTGAGAAAATTCGAGAAAAATATATTTTGACTTGTTTCTTACTGTTTTGTTAAATAATGTTTATTTATTATTTGATTACTTTCTATCCCTCCAGTTCCCCGAACATAAAATTATCGATAGAATATTATTTATTTTGTTTATTCATTTTTATTTTTATTTTTAATGTGAAGTAATGTGAAATCTTCATTATCATAAGAAGCTATTTTTTATTTATTATTATTTACTCAGCTTTATAGATTGACTTTTCTACTTGTTTTTTTCCTTTGTACTCTAAGGCTCTAAAGCCCAGAATAATGTACTGCCACGTTATTCTAAAGGGACTTGTCCCAGAATAAATAAAGAATTTATTATTATTATTATTAACGTTTCGCGTGCTAATTTACTCAGCCCCTTGCTAATTACTAAGAAGTAGACACTTGTATGTCTAAAACAAGTGACAGAAATGAAGAAGGGCCGCCTCAACACCCAAGATCGCATTTTGTTCCCATTAAAGAGCTCACAATTTAACTGGAAGCTTATCTTTTTTTTTGGTCAAATCTTTATTATATCTTGGGGGTTAGATGGGGGGTGGTTTTAGGAGGAAAAAATTCATTTCTTCACAGGATTCATCTAGGACTTGAAAGAATCGAGAAACCCTACTCCTTATAGGGTTCATCAGCTTTTTTCTAGCCTTCCCCTCGGATGAGGATGATGCGGATGGTGGAAGAAGGAAGACGTGGATGTATGTATACAGATAGGAGGGAAGAGGGAGGTAGGAGTGACCAGAGAGCGGTATTGATCCCGAGACGAGGCCTTCTTATGCACTGGTCAGTGGCTGCTCAGTATGCAAGCTGGCACCGCCCACCCCTCCGGCCTTTTTTACCCCCTCCTCGGAGGGGAGGTTTCTCCGCCTTCCCTTCCAGCTCCTATATTTCTCTTCTTGTGTTATCCCTAAAGGGTTATTATTAAAAGGGAATGACATGAAGAATAAGACGAGCGGGAAAAAAAATTAAGACGATTAGAGTCCAGTGTAAGAGAGGTGCGATGAAAGAAATCCTGTATGATGAAGACAGAAGGAGAATTATTAGATTCTTAACATGACGAAATAAGATATTTTATATCTTCCCTAATAAATAATAATGATTATTCCGCAGGTTGTCGCTTCGCCTACAAGGCCTGTGAATAGATAATAAGAAATAGTAAGAATAGATTCTGCAGTCTCTGTGAAAAAGTAATAAGGTGGAATTTTCTCTAAAATGAGTTAATGCTTATGTTACAACACCTTACTAGGACTACGAGATTGATACGATTCCTCTTCTTTCAATACAGTTAACTCTCTATAGACATCGACCTACCCGCTTATTCCCTGGGGCTGTTGAAGTAAAAATATAACCTAAGTAATAGTAAGAAGATAATCTAATAATAGTAACAAGTATTAAGAATATAAACGACACTCCAAGCAAATTAGTAAGATAGAATTTTCTCTAAAATGAGTTAATTGATTTTAAGGACACGGAACTTTGTTATTTTTGTAGTGAATAATAAGGTCTTAATGCTTATGTTGCAGATACATTCCAAGGCAATTACTAGGAGATGATTCCGCCGTCTTCAAAAGAAGAAAGTCGACTAAACCACTCATTCATACGGTAGGTGCATACAGATTTTGGTAATTATTCGATAGGTTATCGCTATAATCGAGTTTAGTCACAAGTTTTAACATTTTATTCGTTTTCATTATAATATTTTCGAAAAATACTATCATGGGCTTCAATATAGAAAATTTGTATAATTCAGTAATCATTTCATATGGAAATGAGCATTTGAACAAAATGTTTTGAAGTATACATGATATATTTTTATTTTTGAAGAATAAGATATGCCGAGGGTCGGGATTCGAACCCGGATCGTCTTCCACACTTCCGTTGTGGTGCTCTACCAACTGAGCAATCCTGGTTCGTACCTCGCTCAGACATATCCATTCTCTTCACAGATCCCATATCCCCTTGTTATCGCAATTTGCGATGTATACAAGGGGAAGAATGTTCATTGAACACTACTTTAATTAGGATCTTGTTGCCTAACGTTATATTATTATAATTTATTTTATTTTATTTTTTAATTAATTGTTATAATTTTAAATATTTTTATTTTTTAAGAGAAAAGATATGTTATTGATATATGTTTGTTGAAACGTTTATTTGTAGATGAAATTATTACCGAACTCTACTTCTCTTTCCAATACTAGAGCTCATGATAACTTGTATTTTTGGAAAATATTGAAAGGGAAACGAATGAAGAGTCATAACTTAATGTAACTCAACTCAAGTGACAAATTGTGTAAATGATACCGATAAATTTCAAGAATATAAACATTGTGACAATATCAAAAGAGTACATGCCCTCTCCTAGAAACGCCTTGGTAATACTTTACATTAATACATCATTAAAGATATCTAATATAAACAGAATATATAAAAAAAAGAAAACGGAATCATCAGATCAGCAACATGGCGAATAGGGATTATATATATAAAATTTACACTTGCGGTTCTCGAGCTTCAGTAAATTCTCATAAATTCTTATTGGCGATGTTTAGAGATTATAACGAGTTATTATCAATGAGTAATTACTATTAATCATTACTCATTGATCACAACTCTTTACAAATATTCACATTGCATGCAAGTATTAAAAGTGTCATAAATTAATAATAATAAAATATATACATATATTTATATATATATATATATATATATATATATATATATATTATTATTATTATACTGTAAAATGTGTACCTATTATGGTAAAACGTTACATTCACAACACCTATATCATATACTAAAGATTCAGCATATATCAAATACTGAAGATTCTTTGATGAATCTGGTTGGAACGACCATTACCTTATTTTTTAATAATATTATAATTGGTAAGATTATGCTATTAAAACAAGAAGTACGAATCTGGATCGTAATAGGAATGGTAAAATATCCCAATAGAGTATAAAATAATTCGGTTGTTTTTTCATTCAACGTTACAGTACTAATGCTATGGGTAAATGCAGGGGGGGGTGCTTATTATTCGGTCTCGAGATTACTAAGCTGGCGACTCTTGTCCCGAAAATTAAAAATCAGAATTTATAAAACCATTTCTTCTCTAAGGATGTGAAACTTGGCCGCTAACGATAGAGGATGGATGGACTTCTTC
Organism: Arma custos; assembly: GCA_037127475.1. Classification (NCBI taxonomy): domain Eukaryota; kingdom Metazoa; phylum Arthropoda; class Insecta; order Hemiptera; family Pentatomidae; genus Arma; species Arma custos. The sequence continues at coordinate 108,538,467 of CM073764.1, forward strand.
AGATAATCGAAAATAAGGTGCTACGTAGAATATTCCGTCCAAAAAAGAATGAGACCACCGGGGAATATAGGTGATAACATAACGCGGGATTGTGAAACATGCATCCGGTAAATATTATTCAGGTGATAGCGTCGAGAAGATTAAGATGAGCCTGTAAAGCGTCTGAGTAGACCGAGGCGTAGGCGGGAGGATTGCGTTAAGATCATTAGACAGATTTGGGTTTGCAAACGGTGATTGGTGGTATCGGCATCGAGCCTTCGAGTTCGCTCAGCCTTTAATTCATTTAATTATTATTGTGCTAAGGATAATCAGATGATGCTACAGTGGGGGTCATAAATTTTGCCTAACCATGTCAAAATAGGATATTTAGCGGGTACCTGAACCTGACACCGTACAGGCTCGGGACACCATTTTACGTACTTTCCGAAGGACAGCATAAGAAAAAAACAGGACAGGCTGCTGGGTTGCGAGCCCGCGAACTGTTCAAAAAAATCGGTTCTATAAGGTGTAAAGTAAAAGTAAGTATGAAATTATTCAGGTAACGCAAATGTGGAATTGCGAAGCATAGTGTGTATTGGACGTAATAGCATCGAGACGATTAAGATGGGCTTGTGAAGATGTTGCGCTTTAACGAACAAATTTAAGTTGGAGGATTACATAAAGAAAGATCTTGCAGATATTTGTTGAAGCGGTAATCGATAGATGCGAGTTTATAAACAGTAATTGAGCTATCTATGCTACTAAGCATTTTCTTATTATTATTAATGATAAACTGTTAAAATTTAATTTTTATTCATGTATATATAAACAACTACAAATAAAATGTAACAATTAATTACATTTAAATTAATAGTTCCATTGGTGTTACAAATTTTCGAAAGTTCTAGTTTTTGTCGTTTCTATCTTAAAAAAGCGTTGTACGTTACAAAAAAAATTTAAAAAAGGTCAAAAATGTGTTAAAGTTAATATAATGCAATTGAAGAACACATCATAATTATACTTCAGTAAATAAACCTCATCATTTTGACAGCTTTTGGGCGATAAGTGTGGTAACATATGATGTTTCAGCGTAAAATAGTATATTTGGAACAAAACTGCTGAAAACACAAGAGAATTAAATAAATTGGATAACGCTGAATCAAGGAGCACCAATAAACATATGAAAAATCTACACTGAGTTGACATGCGAATGTCGGAGTAGTAGACCAAGGAGTAGAAGGGGGATATTTCCTTACATCTGTATCTCACACCCCTAAAATAAATAAGCACTAAACTAACTGTTAAACAGCCGAGGATAGAATGATGCGTGAGTGGTAGGATTGCTTCAGAAATGTTCGTAAAGTGGATTTGCACGTTAATCCCTGAACGGAGGTTGTAAAAAATTATAGGTTCATTTAACACGCTAGGCACTCTTATTGTTGTTACTTGAGAAACTGTTGAAATATGATGGATATATACGAGTATATGGATAACTAATTGCTTTAAAACTAATAATCAACAAAAAATTAAGTCTTGCCAACTTTAGTAATATTTTTGTTTATAATTTTTTCGTAATGCTTTTATCTACTTTATTCTAAAGCATGGTTTATGTACAAAGAAATTTTACCTTCCCCAACTTATTTGAATTTATTTACAGATGATATATTTTTTTTAATATATGCTGCATTTAAAAAAAACAACAAATAATCCATTATCGCACCTAATTTACCTTGGGGCTTTACAAAAAAAAAAAAAAATCAACAATGTATTAAAATTATTAGAAATTCATTCAACGAGAATAACCTAATTAGAATTAGATAAAAAAAATGTGGCTGTAACCATCAAAGAAGAAATTACCCTAAAATATATCCTCCCACTTACGCCTCGGATGTTCACCAGTTGGCTTAACGCTTAGTAATTTTTTTTTTTAATTCGCCGTGAATATGCTAAACAGCTTATTTTAATCATCCTGATATTAATATTAATAATACTTTTCTAAATTACTAGCTATTTTCGAATTGAATATTCTACAATTTCACCTGAAAATTACTTCCTATTTCAACTTCATTGAATGTTTGGATCAGGAACATTCCTAGTAGATTAACGAACTTCTGTTCCCCTGGTCAATTAAAATATCCTACAGTTTCATGGAATCACGTGCCTGATATCGATGTAAAGCTGACGAAATACGCCGTTGCAATATATGACGTAAAGAAAGTATACCTTAACGGTTTCTTCTGAATTTACATAAGCATTACCGGATGGTTTCCTCAGCCAGTTATCGGTTATTCGATTACAAAGATAAACGAGAATATTTTGTAGGGACCTGGTAAACATGAGATTCCGCGACAGTAATAATAATGATGTCTTAACAAAATCAAAGGTTCCATTCCGATATAAGTCAGTTTCTGCTTACAACTACCGGAACCTAAAGCTGCCAGATCAATCTTAACAAAATCCTCCCACCTACGTCTTTGTATACCCCCCCAGATGTTACCATTCAGTAGGTACAACACTCAGTAAGTAGCCTAACCGCTAAGTTTTTCACAAATACATAAGAGTTCGAAAATAGTTATAAATTTCATTTCTTAAGTAATCATGCTATATATAATTATTACAGTCCATCCTTATTTTGCAGTTATGGATAGTTAAAGATTCTTCAAGCATTTTTCAATTGTCTAAGATCTTACTAACCAACAAATGAAACTTATGAATTCCTGTTTCAAACTTTATTATTACATTAAAATGTATTAGATTCCCACCAGCTTCAGTGAATGAGGTTTCAATTTTTCATGGCTATTTCGAATTCCAACTCACTGAGCCTACCTAGGAAATGGTAGTTTTTAATTCGGTTGCTTTTGATTCTTCATGCTCCTTGTCAAAACAATTATCAACACCGTTGTTTTTTCCCTTAGGTACTGTTTCTAAAGTACAACTTACTCACTTTTCAGGAAAATTATCCCTGATCTTCATAAAACACTTGTCAATATATTGGCTTCAAAAATATTTCTGATTTATAGCACAAATTGATTTTAATTAAAAGGCTTCATAATAAACCTAGATCAAAGCTTTTGGGGACCAAAACGGTATTTTAATATTTTTTAAGTAAAATATCCATGGAACACATTATTTTCTATTATCTTAAGACCTTCTTCCAACTTAGCTGCCAAATGTTTCATTAGTAGAGAATAAAGGGTGCAAACAAATTAATAGTGAGACTGAAAACAAAATAATTTCTTCCCCATTCATTTCCACCTAAAATTCATTTTGTTTTTGAATTATTTACAGGCTAATTACCAATGCGAATAAACTTTTTCCCACTTACATACAACTATATTATAGAAAATCCATCAACATAATTATTCAAATTTATTTTGGCGCTTACTTTTTTGGAGACATCCCTTAACACTGTTCTCCTTGGGTGCCAAAATTAAGGTAGGGTAGGGTTCTGGTCAAGGGATGCAAGTAACTTTTTTATTTCAATTGGGTTACTAATTGTTCTTTACAATGAACATTACGATATTCACAAAGCTGATTACACACTGGTACAGTAGTCAAATGGATTGTATATACTATACCACTCCTACTGTCTTGGTTAAAATGAGCCCCAAAATTAAAGTTTAACTTTTTCTTATCAATGAATACAAGTTTTAAAAACCAAATGATCAATATTACAAAAATGAAATATGCTACAATATAAACTATTGTTTACAGAACTGGTCTGAATATATCTCCCATGATGTGGTTACCATTCTTTGAAGCAGATTTTTCCCAAAACAAAATATTATCTAAGGTACACAATCTTTAAAGACAACAAAATACAACTTGAAACAATTATGACAAAATCCTAATTCACACTACCTGTGTATCCATTTAATAGTTCAAAAAGCGATTGAGGCTTTTAGATGAGGTGATCATTGTAATAATAGAAGTTGGGGACCTTGTTGTCTGATGCTTAAAACTTTTGATTTAAAAGGATTCCATATATGAAAAGGCAGATACCCGACTGGATGACCCAACAAGAAGAAATTGTATTTTGTTTCAAGTATAAATTTACTTATAATGTATATGAAGTATTATTTTTTTCAATTGTGCTGTGGACAGACACCCTCCTTGCTAACTTCTGAATATGCCTAAACTAACTAAATATCCAAACTAGTTGATGTAGGGCATAACATAAGCATTAATAGACAGTACTAATATTATTTTAGAGAGAAAAATATTTGACTGGATGATATAATGGAGGATGAAGATAGTTTTGGGGGGTGCAGTAAAAAAAACACCAAATAAGTCAAGACATTTTTAAATGTGCCAACGTTTAACCTATTTTGTAGGTCATCTTCAAGACTATGAGAGAAAAAACAAAAAAACATTAGTTACACAGTTCACCCAGCTGCCTCTTCTAATTTGGTTAGAACATATCTGTACCTCACAGGTAAACTATCGTAACTGACATTTTTTAAACTTTACAGGAGACCAGTTTTTATTAGGTAGAGGTCATCAAGATCAAGATCAATGATGACCTCTAATTATCATAGGAAACCGTGAACAACAATAAAAAGAAAAATTTAACATTAAAACTGCTCTCCTGTGAAGTTTGAAAAATGTCAGTTACGATAGTTTACCTCTGAGGTACAGATATTTTACTATTTATATCTTCTCTTATATTCTCTTCATCCTTCTCCATCTCAATTCTTCAGACCTATTTCTCCCTGCATTACTTTGGCATCCATCATGTGCTTTAATCTAAGAGTTCATAATTTATGAGCATCATTTTCTTTTTTTTATATTTATCTCCTTTCCCAACTGAATTTTATATCATTATTTCTATACATTTCTTCTATATTTACATCATATACTATATATTACTAAGATGGATGCCATCGTGATGTCATTTCAGGAAGGTAAAAAGCGCCTACCGACGACCTTCACAATTGAAGATGAAGATCGTCATGTATCTAACTCTATCCTCTACCTTGGTGTCACTCTTGATAGGCATTTTACCTTCTCGAGTCACGTCAGGGGGAGGCTGAAACTGGCCCGACAAAAGTCCAATAGGCTCTACCACCTCCTCACTTTACCCCAACTGTCGTTACGGCTTAAATGCCAAATTTATAAATCAATTATTAGACCAACGCTGCTCCATGGTGCGCTGCTCCTTAAACATGTTTATAAAACCACACTAAAAAGTCTACAGCAGTTCCAGAACTCCATCCATAGGCGTATAGTTAAAGGTACGTCGCTGCAAAGGGCGCGTATTACTAAAATCTATGAGGAGCTGAAACTCCCGTCTATACCGAACTACATTAGCCGGAGGAACATCAAATTTTTTGATGGGCTGAAGGCGTGTAGCAACCCACTCTTTAGAGACATAGGTCTCCCTCCCAGACCTGGGAGGTGGCAAGGCAGTGTCCCCTTGGTCGACGTGCTCTCATTGGCCTAGGGATGGGGTGAGGAATCCCTTGTCCAAGCCTTCTTCCTTCCTCTCCCCCCTTTCTTCTTCTTCCTTCCTCCCCCCTTTCTTCTTCTTCCAATCACCTAATCCTGTAAAGCGCTCTCTCCCTGCTTTTTATGTATAGAATCAGCGGCCTTGTGCCGGTTTAGAGAACCCGCCTTCAGCGGACTCATACCATGTATTGCTTAAAATACCTCCGGGTAGGAAAAGTATTATAATTATTTCCGTATATATATATTTATATATTGTATATATATATATATACATATATATATATATATATATATATATATATATATATATATATATATATATATATATATATATTGTAAATATTTTTTTAAATATAAATAAATGGAGATTTGAAATTTAAAAAAATCATATTTTGTATTAATATAACTTCATTCTATTGTAATTGTATACATTTAAACAATATCCCGTACTTATATTTTCAAATGTTTACATCTCTACCTGTTAATTGTATATCCATCAATATTTTTTACTTTTAAATTACTCTATATTTTATTATATTCTTGGTACTGTAATGTTTTATTATAGGTTTTTTGTTTTGTTTGTTTTTTTCTCTCATAACCCTGAAAATGACCTACAAAGTAGGTCGAAACGTCAGCACAAATAAAAATAAGTCTTGAATTATTTGGTGTTTTGTTGACTGCACCCCCCAAATATCTCCATCCTCCATATTATTTTAGTTTAAAAAAAATTTCATATATGATCAAAGATTTTTCTAATGCGTAGTACTAGAAAAAAAATTAAAATGTAATAGTGTATTACATTACCTCAGTATGATTATGCTTTATAAGCATATGTTTTATTATCTGACCCCACATGGAGTACTGAAGACTTTAGTTACTATAGTGGACATTTACTTGATTTAAGCATTCAACAAATTAAGTTAGAATAAGTAAATAGGGAGCAGAAAAGTTCTGAGTGCTTATTTTCGGTGGTGAAGGTCTCAGGCACAAAATTGGCAGTGGCAGAAAATTATTTATTCAGGTAACACCCTGTATTAACTAGTGAGGAAAAGTCCGAAGGTTGTGCGTAATCTCCACCTAATCAACTTCCTGTACATGGGTCGACCAAGAAATAATACAGTCTCTTCTATGTAGTGATTTCAAGACCCTTCGAGGGTTACAGTGGTACAGTTTTAGGTAATTATTTTTTGAAAAAGTTAAAAATTTCACTAGGTTTTATTTAAAATAAGTTGATTGACTTTAGTGCTAGATTTAATTTAGGTAATTGTAAATGTAGTCAGTTATAACTTATAGCTTACTATATTTTATAAACTAGCCTAAAATATTTGATTCTAGTTATGTGGGCTATTTTTTTTTTTTTAAAGCATATTATTAACGATTAACAAACTTAGACAGTCATGTGTAAAAAGTTAATAATAACTGCATTTTCCCCTTAGGACTGGGAAGCGTCTGAGACATAGGTGGGAGGTTTGCGTTAAGATCATTTGGCAGATTTGTGTCAGATCATTGGATGGTGGTCCATGGACGGAAGTGTGTAAACAGAGATTAGTGGTATCAGGATCGAGCCTTCGGGTTCGCTAAGTCTTATTATTACCTACTTATAAATTTTATTTTATAAAATTTAGTTTTTAAATACTCTCTCATTTGCTGTATAGTTGAATAAAAAGGGCCAATAGTAATTGGTAAATTGAGAATGATGGATAAGTGAGAAGGATATTTAGGATAAAGAATAGTAATACCGTACTGAATAAAATAATTAATAAATTATTGTTTTAAATTATCTGAGATTTACATACAAATGTTTTGGTCAACCATGGGCCTAAAAAAGCTTTCTGTTGAGTTAAAAATATTTTTAATTACGAAAAATAGAAGTAGAATATCATATCGAGTTTTCTACTTATTAATTCATTAATAAATATGGATATCCTCTTTGGATAAATCAAAAAATGATCATACAAGTTTTATTGAATTGATTACAAAGATATATTGAATGTAAGACTGCGAAATGATACACAATGGTATGTTTATTTTTATGACTATTGACGTTTGCAGATATAAATACTTAGAAAAATTGTTTAATGCCTTCTTGAAGTCACCGGCTCTGAAGGAAGAAGCTGAATACACTGGACTGAAAGTTTTGGCTGAAATTGACTGAGGTTTTCATGTACTTCTGGATTTTTCTTTTCTTCATCACTCTCATCACTATCTAACAAATTAAGGTCAAAACATAAATAATTTAAATATTAATGTAATATATATTCAGACAGCATTTCGCAGAAGTAAATCAACCCTTATTCCACCGGTTTTAAGTAAATTCAGAACTAACTACATTGAATTGCCTTGGAAATTGGGAGTTTGCCTTTTTGTCACAAACTTAACTTTATAAAAAAAAAAATGATGAACCCTGTTATTTGTTCCAATGAAAATATTAAGTAGTCTGGTTCATTTTTATGAAATAGAAATATCTTATTTAAATCTCAAAATATTTTTTTTTAATGATTTACTATTATAAATGTTTAAAAGGATATAATTTTCAGATGAAATTCTAAGCAACAGAAGCAAGAAGTTAATTGTTTTTTTGGATTGGTTCCTTTCTGCTAAATGCTGTCTATTTATAAGAATTTTATAATGAACAATTGAAGAATAAAGCACAACATAAGCATTTTTTTAGAGAAAAAGGAGCATCAAAGCTGTCTCCAACATTTCCCATTATCCAAATATTTGCTTTGTATGTTTTATATTATTTTATTCTCCTCACTCCAATGGTTCCGTCTATTTATCCTTCAACTTAGACTAACATAAATTTTCCAAACTGGTCTAGACTTGAAAAGATAAAACAATATAAAAATCCTGATAAGGGAAAAATATTACATAATTGAAGGGTTTCTAGGAAAAATATATAATTCTAGAATTCTCAATGTAATGAATGCATCGATAAACGGATTTAGTGAACAATACTTATATAATCAAATAGTATAATATTAAAATATATATCTATATTTAATATAATATCAATATAAATAAAATAGAATATAAATATATATATAATATAATATAAAAAATCTCAGTCTGAGGAGAATGAAGTTCAGATTAATCATGATATGATAATTATTCAAACTATTCAATGGAGCTGATCAATTTAAAAAAAAAATAGAAAGAAGAAAGATACTACTACAATTAAATTGAAAATATTACAATTTATAAACAATCTGGTGTCATAATTTATTTTATTTTATGAGAGAAACAAAAGCAAAATTAGTAGATGGCAATTAATAAACAAAATCAAACCCCAGACCTCCTGACTTTATCTGGGTTTCATTTTTTTAAGGTTCAAATTAAAAAAAATGGAGTGTCTTTATTAGTGATAAACTATGATCTTTGGAGTGAATAACTATTTAGTAATAAAATAAGATTTGAATGAATAAGAAAAAATGAATTAGTAGCATAACATCATTTATTATTTTAACGGTAGAGATATCTATGAGCTCATTTCACGTAGCCAAAGTGGACCCGACTCAAATGAGTCATTGAAGAGTTCTGCTGGGAACCCAATGCTGGAAAGTGTAACTCATCTCCAGTACCCAGATTTACGGGTGAAGACCAAACCGGCAGAGAGGCCGAAGAACAAGGAGGGATTCAATTTGTGGCATCTGCCACAAGTGGAAATCCTGTTTTGGGGATAAAAATAAAAATACAAAGCAAAGTTAAAAGGGAAGATTGGGTCCTAAAGCCCAAAGATATTCAATCTAGAGAAAGAAATCCTAAAATAAAAATTACCTGGCCCTTCAGGTTGGGAGTTGAGGCATGAGGCAACCTCACACATGAAAAAATATTAACAAGAGCTAAAAATCTCAGAAAAATAAAATATATTAATATATCGTTTATGTATTTTAAGTAAATCGTTTTGTTTTGAATAAATATTGCATTTTATATTATAAATAAATTAGATATACTTGTGCTTGTTATAAAATACAGGAAAACAATACATTATTCAAAACCTTTGAAAACTGTTCTTATAAAACACAAGTATCAAAGTTTTCCTTTAAAACAAAATAAAATAAAATATTGTATAAGATGGTGGCCTAAAAAATAAATAAATAAAGAGGTAGAAAGGAAAAGTACTCATTTCCAAGACCTTCTCTGGACTTACTGTTAGATGTGAATTTTTCTGAACCTATTAAATCTTGTTTCTGTCTTGATTTGTGAATCCTTGAATGGTTACTTCTTTACAAGTATTTTGGAGACTTGAAGATACTGAATTAGATGAACAAACTGAATTAGATGAACAAGTAAAGTTGACTATTATTGTTTAACCAAGTTATTTGAAGTTCTGATTACAGCATTCAATATTTTATCACACAAATGGATGAAGAAAAAACTGCTACTACTACAGAACAAATACAGGATAGAAAAATAGAAATGAATAATAGGGGAAAATCCTGGCTCAGAAACATAGGATATAACTAAGTTGAAGAATTGTTCCATGTAGCAAGAGAATGAGACGCATTTAGAAATATTGCCCCCAATCTTTAATGAGAAGAAGTACACAAGTAGTATGTATTATATATTATTCTATCAATAATCTATGGGCATTATATTTAACAATTATGTATATACTGGAAATAATTGGGGTCAGAAAAAATGACAAGAAATTCCGTTCAGGGAGTGATCCAAATCAAAATTAGTAATTTAATTTTATATACAAATGATTCAATTATCAGTTACCATTTCTTTGGAGAAGCATAGCCATAATGGGCAAAACCTTAGATGCTATGAGTCTTCCATCATCACTGCAATTTAAAAAAAAAATGATAAAGCATTATTTGATTTAATTAACTTCAAATTGAAGCAGGGTATTGTATATAAAAGTATCAAGATATTCAATAGAATAAAAAAATAAATAAAAACAATAATTTAATTCGGATTCAAGAAAAAAATAATATATACTCAGAAGTATAACTATGCTAAAATAATAATTAGAAATAATATTATAATACCTAAATAAATAATTACGAAGACATAAAAAAAAAAAAATCAATCAATGTGATAGAAAAAGGAATAACGCATTTGTTTCAATTGTGTCTAATATAATAGGGGGCACTAATTAACATTTCTAATTAACCATTATTAGTCAATATAATATAATATAAGGAGAAATTTAATGAACCAATGAATAATTCAAATTTTTTAAAACTATGTTCATACACATTAAATAATGAGAGAAATGAATTTTATTATGATACAATTCTGAAGGAGAAAGAATGGCATGGTACATTTTACCGTCAAGTGCATAAGCCTGAGATTAATAGCGAACCTTAGTTGAATGGTTAAAGAAAGGCCAAGGATTTAGTATGACTTAAGGAATTTCTACAATATTTAATTATAACAAGGTCATACAGAAGGCACATTCAATGATATACCACCAATGTTTATGCAGATTATTGTTACCAAGGCAAGGGTGGGGTACTTACTTACTAACTTACTATCACAATACACCAAAAAAAAGGCCACAGAGTAATATAACTTGTATAACTGTCTGTATATCATGTTGATTCATAAAGAAATGGAACACTTGAAAAAATTAGGAAGTAACAAGAACTTGCTTTAAGAGTTAAAATCACTCTATCGTCAGGAACAAGTACTAATGACTCTTATAGTCATTTCATCAAGTGGCCTTCAACATAGAAGCACAAGAGAGGGTACAGAATACCTTTGCTCTTGATTTGGGAACATTTAAATAGACATAAAAGGCAGTTCTGTTAGACATCTACATAATAGTCAAATAATTGTATACTCAGAAGCACCTTTTAAATCCCCCTAAATGTTTTACTTCCAGGAAAAAGATTTTATTCTGGAGGAATCTTAGAAGAAAACAAATTAGAAATAGTAATAGTGAATTTTAAAATAAAATTTATATTTTTGTAACTATTAATATGGTACAATCAAATGAACTACATCACTCTATGGTATTCTTTATTGGCCACAGTGAAAGTAGCAGTAAATTGTAACTCAACTTGGACAGGGACTATCTTAAAACAATCACAATGGTTAACACTGAAGGTAAGGCTCAATTACCACATGACTAGGCTCAGTCTAGCAAATGTCCCACTATGTCGATTCAGTCACATAGATGATGAAATGCTCTATTACTGTCATTATCAGCCTATAATATTGATATTTATTTTATAAATTAGGAATTTTAATTCAAATTAAATAAGTAATTAAGTAAAAAGACACCTTTCAACTTCTTCATCTCTTGGTTGGCTTAGTTCATTTTGAAGTTTTTTTTCCATTTTTTTAGGTTCTTTCCTACAATAAAAATTTTATTTCAATTTTTTTATGATCAGTTGCAAATTATAATACACCATAAAATTATGACATCCTTTATAGAAAAAATAGTCTCCAGATAATGTAAGAATTTCGAAGAAGGCATTAAAACCTTTAATAAAATAAGTTAAGTGGACAAAACATAAAATCAATCTATATCAAATTTTCCAGCCTTACTCAGATCAGTTTATGTTTGATATGTCCCTTGGATTATTTTTTAAAATTTATAATTCTTAACTAAAATATTCAATAAGTGAACACTCATTAGTATAGCAAAATACTAACGAGTATTCACAAAACCAGTACTAAACCCTTCAGCCGACACTAACTGAAATTATATTACGTCAAATCACTCCGGGTTCTACAATCATTGCGGACCTTTGGAAGGGGTACAATTGGCTGCCAGGAACACAGGACCCGCAGTACCACCGTTTTACAGTCAACCACAGCCAAAATTTTTTTGATCCAGAAACGGAAGCTCATACACAAAATATTGAAGGGACATTGAGATCAGTGCGTTCCAGTATTCCGAGATTTGGAAGATCCGAAGATCGTATGGCAGAGTACCTCGCTGAATACTGCTGGAAGAAGAAATACAATGTTGATGACCATGTATACTATTTTGGATGGAAGTGGCACGGCAATATAAATATTAAAATATTATTAATTTTGTTAAGAGATAAAAACTGGGTACTCAACATCTCTTTTACCATCCCCACACCCATGTTAATAACACTCTATCTTTAGGACCCAATTTTGCTGCACCCTCCTCTTCCTTCAAAAAAAATATTCCTGGATTTTTGTCCAACTTAAAATACATTCACAATGACTCCCTCCTCCACCGTTCTCATGTTCCAGTAGATCTAGCACGTTTCTCCCTAGCTAATATCATTTCCAATTTCCTTCAGCACCCCTTCTAATTTCTCTCCAAAAACAAATCAACCTCCACCTTAAAATCCTTGTCAATTCTAAATTAATTACATATCCTGTTAACAGAAACCTCATTTGCTACAATTCCTTAGCCACCCGCTTTTATGACCTTACCAAAATTCACAAACCCAACAACCCCCTCCGTCCTATTACATCTAACATAAATTCACCAGCCTCAAAACTTAGCAAATTCTTACTTCCATCCTTACAAGTCCTAAGCTGTAACAACCCATATGATATTCAAAACTCATTTCACCTACAGTCTATTAATGATAGATAGATCTATTAACATCCCTCACCATACTCGATCATTATGTTCTCACCTCCTTTGATGTAGAAAGCCTATTTACCAACATACCTTTAGATAAAGCCCTCCTTATATTAGAGTTTGTGTCTATACTTCGAAGAGTGAAGACCTACGTTTGGAGCTCCTGAGGATTGACTACAAGCGATTAGTCACATTTAGTTTATTTTTACCATTCTAAATTATTTTACTTTCCTTAAAGTATTTGTTTTATCTCTAAATAGAAGGTTCTTTATTTTATTTTTTTTCTAATGAAATGGCGGAATCTCCGCCTGTAAAAAGGAATAAAAGGGAGATATAGAAATGTTATTTCTAATAATGAAGGAAACACTTTAAAAAGCAGTGCCAAATTCTTAATTATTAAAAGAAATGAAACAGCTGATGAGAGAAATTCTCTAGATTTCAAAAAAGTATCACCGGTTTTTATTAGTAAGAGCTTGAAATCTACAATCGGTGAAGCTAAAACAGTCAAAAAATTGAGAGATGGGACTCTTTTAGTCGATATTTTGTTAGTAATTCAAACGGAAAAACTTATAAAATCTAAAACCCTATCAAACCTCCCTGTTATTGTCGAGCCACATGCTAAATTGAACACCAGTAAAGGAATAATATGGTGTCCAGGCCTTAACAATTGTTCGATTGACGAAATAAAAGACGAACTAAAAACCCAGAATATAGCAGATGTTAAAAGATTGACGTTTTACAAAAATAATGAGAAACAAAATAGCAATAACTACCTGTTAACCTTTGACAGCCCCACCATACCCAACAAAATAAAAAAAGGTTTCTATAATATCAATGTGAGACAATTCATTCCTAACCCCACCTGTTGTTATGTATGTTTGAAATTCGGTCATACTAAAAATGTATGCAAAAAACAGCCACTTTGCTGACTCTGTGGCAAAAATAAGCATGAAGGATCAGAGTGTGTTAGCTCTATAAAGTGTGATAATTGTAACGAGCAGCATGATTCCTTCTCTAAAAAATGTTCAGTGTTTCAAAAAGGAAAAGAAATTAAAGACATTAAGGAGGCCGAAAAGATAACATACTTTGTGGCTAAAAATAAATTCGAATCGTTACATCCCTTGTCAACACGATTTATTTATTCGTAGACGATCTAGCCTTACTACTTCCGTTCAGCAATCGAAATCATGTCACGAAATCTTTACAGAAGTGTCTAAGAAATTTAGAATCATGGTCAACACAATCTGGATTATATTTCTCAGTTGACAAGAGAAAATGCATGCTCTTCTCAAGACAGAGAACACCAATATCTCCCCCAGACTTAGTTTATAGGCGCAAACTTAAATTTCGAATCCAAAGTCAAGTTCCTGGGATTATTACTTAACTGCAAACTGGACTGGAAGGAACATATTAGATGGCTGAAAGAAGAATATGGAAAACGGCTAAACGTGCTCTAAGTCCTGGCAGGAAGTTCATGGGGAGCAGACAGAAAAAGCATGCTGAGAGTATACACTTCTTTAGTCAGATCGAAATTAGATTACAGCAGTTTTATATATGCTTCAGCCAGTCCCAAATTGCTGACTGCCTTAGATTCAGTCCACCACACGGGTATGTCTTGCTACTGGTGCCTTCAGAACTAGCCCTGTAAGCATTCTTTGTGTAGAAGCAGGTATAGCTCCACTAGCTGTTAGGAGACATCAACTGACCTGCGAATATATATCGCTAAACTAAAATTTAATGAAGAAAATCCAGCATAGAAACCAGTTTTTCAACCAAGAAGCAGGAGATTTAACGATATCCGAAGATTACCCACCCCACTCGGAATAAGAACAGGAAGACAGATAGAAGATAAGGAAGACACATAGATCTTTGTAAACTTCAACCAATGACCATTATTACCCACCATGGACACTCAAACTACCTACAATAGATCTAACTCTTTGCAAATTCAAAAAATCTAACACCCCAGATTTTACATATATATCAGAATATGAAAGCATAAAACACAAATACAGCAATAGCAAATATTTGTTTACAGATGGCTCAAAAACACACTAATGTAGGATGTTCATGCATTCACATCATGCAGTGTAATGAAGAAAACTTTCTAATAATCACCGATTCACTTTCCGCTGAATTAGAACTAAGCAACATATATAAAGACAATCCAATACTTAAGAACGCGCAGCGCTATTCAACAATGATAAAAAGTCAGAGCCAAAATGTAATAATAGCATGGATACCGTCCCATGTTGGAATTAAAGGCAACGAGACAGCAGATCTAGCAGCAAAGGAAGCAGCCATGTCAACTCTAGATGAAATAACATTCTACACTCCAGCCATGTCAACTCTAGATGAAATAACATTCTACACTCCATCAGATCTCGAAAACAGCCTGAAATTCCTAGCAAAGAAGACTTGGGACCAGCTCTGGGAAAGTGTAGAGGACGGAAACAAATTAAAAGGCATCAAAAAAGAAACCTCATCCTGGGTAAGTTCTAACCTTACCAACACAAGAAGGAAACAGTCCTAGCAAGATTGACAATAGGCCACACCCGATTAACCCACGGATATCTCATAGATAAAGAAGCTCCACCTGAATGCACAACCTGCAGAGTACAGCTATCCATCGCTCACATTCTAGTGGATTGCCCGCGTTACTCAGCTTACTTTGAAAATTGCAAAATAGAAAGAAGACTCCACTGGCTGTTGGAAAATAATGTTTTGAACGTAAATAAATTTCTAAAAAAATTTAATCTGCATAGCAAAATTTAACATTAAAAAATAAGCCAAAACAAACCTAACCTAAAGGACACGAATGAGCTCTGTAGTTGAGTGTCCAAAAACACCAAAACCTAACCAAATCTCCTTATATTAGATAACAACTGGGCACTCATAGAACCCGATACCTCTCTCAACCGGTCCTCATACCTGCAATCCTTAAAACTCTGTTGTGAATCTAGCTACCTTACCTTCCATGGACAGTTCTTTAACCAAATTTCTGGACTTGCCATGGGAAATCCCCTTGCTCCTGACCTCTCCAATATTGTCCTAAATGACCTTCTTGACTCCATCCTACCCCACTTCCCTGACAATGTCATTTTCATTAAAAAATATGTGGACGACCTCCTCCTTATCCTAAATCCCAACATTATTCCAGAATCATTATCATCCTTCAACTCATACCATACCCGCCTACATTTCACTGTTGAACAATAATATAATAAATCACTACCTTTCCTTGACCTCCATATGACTAGAAATCCCGACCATAACTTATCCACAGATTGGTATACTAAACCCACCTATTCTGGCAGACTCCATAATTATTATTCCCAACATCCGTACCACCAAATAATTAACATCGCCAAAAATATCATCCACCGTAGCCCATCCCTTGCTGACTCCTGCTTCCATAAAACCAATACCCACCGCATCATAGAAATCCTTTTAAAAAACAATTTTCCTCCCCACATTATCAATAAACTCATCCATGACTATTATAATTTTTTTTGATCCAGAAACTGGAGCTCATACGCAAAATATTGAAAGGATATTGAGATCAGTGCGTTCCAGTATTCCAAAGATTTGGAAGATCCGAAGGTCTTTTGGCAGGGTACCTCGCTGAATACTGCTGGAAGAAGAAATACAATGTTGATGATCATGTAAACTATTTTGGTTGGAAGTGACACGGCAATATAAACCAAAAAATAATTCATTAAAAATATTACACAATGATTGTTTATTTATTATTAGTCATCTGACTGCAATCAGCCACTGAGGGGAGACCAAGTACCAGGGGTTATAACCCGGTCTCCCTTTCTCCTTAGGGCTCGAGACGGGAGGAGTTATTATGTTATTTATATAAAATAAAGTTGTAAATTTTTGCATATCTTAAAAGAAAGCATTAGTTCCAGGGCTGAGATAGGAACAAAAATTACCATTTATATCACTTCATACATTGTTTTAAAAAAACTTTGTCAATACTATGTATGTTAATTGCAATAAAAATTCATTTTTTTTAATACGACATTATTTTTATTTAAAATAATTCTAAACTGGGGGGAACAATTTCGTTAAAAATACTGGAATACTACTGTCATAAATAAACTGATGTGTAAGGGTAAGAAATAATATAGTGACAATAAATTAAAATCAAACGGCACAAGTATCTCTTCAGTACTGTTGTTTTTTTCATCCTTAAGGTTGATTCATGAATTGCTTTCATTTCTAGGCCATCTAACAAAAATTACAGAACGTGATAACAGATTTATAATGAAATATTAGTTAAATGATTTAATGTGAATCTGAAACATATTTTTTATTTTAAAAATAAAATCTTCAGAATTCATAAATATGTAAAAAATTATCTTTTTATTAATTTTTGATTGACTATATTATATAATCTAATAAAATAATCGTGTATGAGATGAAAATAGTTGACTGGATGATCTAATGTAAAGGAGATAGTTGGGGGTTGCAGTCAATAAGAACACAGAATAAGTGAACACTTATTCTGTGTTCTTATTGACTGCACCCCCCAACTATCTCCTTTACATAATAAAATAATCATTGAAGTTATTGAGATCAAACAGCATTAGTTAAGTAAAACGCCAAGGTATTATCATAGATCTTTTTTATTTTGTAATAATAGAGCGTAATATTCTATAATATTTGTCTATTTATTAATAATTACTTATTAAATTGTCTATACTATAAATTTAACATTTGAAAAACCATCGAGTTGATAAATTATGTTTCTGCTTTATTTATAATTCAAGTAAATTTATTTTTTTTTTTAATTTCTAGCTTATAAAAAAGAATATTTACAATTTGGTTCTCTTGCAAGACGATGCTTGAAATTGAACTGCTGGTTTAGGAGGCCTGGTATGGAGCCTAACTGGATTGACGATCACTTCTGGAGGGTCACTAGATCGTCGTGATAGCTTGCTCCTTCCCCATCTATAAAATTTCATATTTTTATTAACCATTTTATTTAACACTAGAACTACGAACCTGTCAAATGATCAGTTGCATCATTCATTTATTTCCTCTTAAAGTCTTATTTAAAATTTAAGATAATTGATTTTTATTAAATTTGTGTTTACTATTATAGATTATTTTGTTCTCACGCAGCTGAGTGAACCTATAGCAACCCTCCGTTGCTTAGCCGATTCACCCAGCCGCTTCTCCCAATCGCCATGAAGATGGCCTACACTGTAGGTCGTCACTAACTAAATAAAAGTCAAGTACTTTTCGGTGTTTTTTTTACTGCTCCCCCTACTACCTCCGTTCTCCATTTTATCATCCAGTCAACTATTTTCCTCTCATACATGAAATTGCTTATGTTGGAACTATTTGGAATAAAATAAAATCTGGATCCTTTCCAGGGGAGAGACCAAAATATACATTTTTCAAAGAAAAAATGGAACCTACAGGATATGCAGAACGAAGCACTATAAAGAGTGTCGTATGTAGTGCTTTCTTATTACTAATTAATCGTCAAATTATACAACATATAATAGTCTGCACAAAACAGGCTTTCCGAGTTACTGATGAAAAATGGGATTTATCAGAAGAAAAATTCAATGCTTTTTATGTCATTTAATTTGCACGTGGCGCATATGAAGCCAATAACTTGAAATTGTCTTAGTTATGGTCCCGGAAATGGGGGCCCGCCTTTTTTTTTATCAAAAACTGAGCTAAGGAATGACTTCAAGAATATTTTACGTTTTATCCGCTTTGATAAAAAAACTGAAAGAAGTCAGCGATTAAAAACGGATAAATTTGCAATGATTTCATATGTTTAGAAATCTTTTATCTAAAATAGTCAGAACTGCTACCGGGACAAAATAATACAATTGACGAGCAATTATTTTCAACTAAAGTGAGATGCAGGTTCGCTCATTATATGCCGGACATACTTGATAAGTTAGGAATAAAATTTTGGTTGGCACCTGATCTCAAGAGTAAATTTATAATAAATGGTAGTTTCCCGTATTTGGGAAAGGATGCAACAAAGAAGTTGTCAGTTCCTTTGGCTGAATTTGTTGTTCTAAAATTAATTAAACCCTATACCTATTCTGAAAGAAATGTAACGACGGACAATTTTTTTACCAGCCTATCACTAGCATCAAAATTATTGGAGAAAGGTACTACTTTAGTTGGAACTGTTCATACAAACAAAAACGAATTGTCAAAATTTCCAAAACAAAAAAAAGATAGTTTACCTCAATTTTCATCTGTAATTTATAGAACAAAGAATGCTACTTTGACAATGAATAAAAGTAAGCCAACAAAAAAAGCGTATGAAAAACATCTCAAATAGGTATATGCAATGAGAATAAATTCACAAATATCTGCTCTCGTTGCCAAAAATATGTTTTTGAAAATGTACTTTGTGCAATAGTGAAAATGTACTTTGTGCAATAGTGCAACTTTGTAAAAAATTTCTGTATGTAAAAATTGTCGTAAATAAAATGAAATCTAAATACAAAATGAATGATACTACTCTTTTTGTTATGTAATTACATTATTTGAATGAAATATATTCTATTTTATTTAAAATTAAATTACCTTATGAATTTATAGTTTTATTTCTTGAATTCTACTATTTCGTTTAATTTTATTTAAAAATTATTTTATTGAATAGTACAACTGTAATATATACATCTTGTACAATGGCTATAAGAATAAATAATACATGACAGGACAGGTAAAGACACTACCCACTGGCAGCACTCTAAATTTTGTTCAATTAAACAAACAAACCGGTCATTTTGACCGGTTAGTAGAAATCGGTATATGGTAAATCTTTGCAGTTCTAGTGTAAAAGTTTCTCTTTCATTACAGTTTGCATTATCTTTTAATTCTCATGTCAAAGAAATGGCCAGAACCCTCTCTCTCTCTCTCTCTCTCACTCCCCCTCTCTCACTCTCTCTCTCTCAGAACCTCCAAATATCCTTCTCAATACTTGTCTTTCAAAACAAACTAATTTCTTAGCATTCGGTGATTACAAATGTTCTTTATTCATGTTTCAGATAAGGAATAACTCCAGGATTTGTAAGATAACCACTCAGAGATTAGAAATATAATTACTTTATATTGCGAGACTTGTAGTGCCCAATAATAATTTAATCCATTATTATCAACTATTAGATATATAATTGTTCATTCACAAGACCAAAATCCTTCACCACTGTTTCGAAAGCTAAAGGACTATTAAACCTCCCCATACGCGGTCACTGCAAAAAAATCATCAATGTATTAAAGGTTCTCATAACTATTAAACTTTAAACATTTGTCTGGATTTTTGGTTGACAAATGAAATTTTCTATTGAAAAACTAAACTAAAGGAATGCTACATTACGCCATTGGTTGCTTGAGATACTTCAGGCAAGGCTATCACAAGCCAACAGAGCAGTTATGGCAAGGGAAAGTCATTGACAGACATGTTCTACAGAATTTTGAATTGATTTTACCAGCACCATTGATGAAAATGTATAATGGTTCACAAGGCCCAAAAGCTAAACAGAACATCAAAGTGCAGCAATTACTTCTAATGAAGCTAGTGTTGGTTACAGACATTTCCTTAAACTGTTAACAACCAAAAATGGATGTTATGAGATCTAAGACCACCTAGATCACTCAGCCTCTATAAAATGGGTATACAAAATAAGGGGGGAAATCTGGTGGTTGATCTAGGACAAATCACCTCCCTGGTCTAAGAAACACTACAGTCTCTTCTATCTACTGAACCCTAATGTCTCCATGGGTTTTAATAGTACAGATTTTCAGGTATATATTATATATAGAGGGTTATATCTTGTCATTCTAAAGTCAAAATGGTGTATCTAAAAGTTCATGATAGTGAGCACATTAGATTTGAATTATGATTGTTAAATTAGGTCAGGTGATTTCATAATTCAATGCTTTGTGTTTAAAACCAGTAATTGGAGGCATCATGTATTTAGTTAGGAAATCTCAACTTAGAGGAATAGATAACTACACCTTGAAAGAATCTGAAAATATTAATTTTATTTATATATATATTAATCCTTAAAACTCTAATGACTTTTACACACTATAAAAATTAAATGTGAAATTTTGAGAAAGTCGAGTCTTTCAACTCATTGAATTAATATTTTCGAAAAATGAAAACAATTAACTCACCGCCCAACCAAAATTCGTCCAGTATTGCATGTCAGTTTACTGCACTCAGTAGTTTCAATTTCCTAAAATCAAACAATCATATTAGACTATTTTCAATAACTGATCAATGAATAGTAAACTAACAGATATTAAAAAGTTCATGATATTATAGCTTGATTTAATAAAAAAGTTTAAATTCGATAAGTTGAGAAACTGATATATTTTCAAATTATTGTAAATTAAAAATAATGAACATAAAAATATTAATTTTATACAAAATATTTAAATAGGTGAAACTACTTCCAAATTAATGCTAATTAAATATTATCATATTATTAACTAATACTGATAAAAAAAAATATTTTTAACAGCACATGCTAGTAATACCAACCATAGTGTTAACATAAGAAATTAAAGGGTTGCCTCATATTCTTAAGTTTAAAATTAAATACTCAAATTTATCAAAACATTGTTCATCATTTTGGCATTGGAATTTTGTAGTAACAAATGAATAGTTAATTCACAGTTAGCTGCATATTTAATTATTAAGCACTTTTTTATTCAAGAAAGAGCAGTACTTTGTTTGATTTACCGTGCAATATTATTGTTGGAGACTAAGTATATCTCTTCTTGCCTATTGTGAATGATATATTCTATTTATCATCATAACATTACTTAGTTTTATTTAATTATGGTTTTTATGATTAGAACATTTATGTTAGCCATATGAAATATTAACGGTTTTATATATATATATATATATAAAACTATAAATACTAAACCAACGATTATGAGCGAGAAATGCAAGAAATGATGAATATTTCTTCATCCCGGGACAGGCAACAAAACTCCATTACCTCTCTTCTTCATAGATTTAAAACCAGCACCAGGAGTAGAAAAGATCTATGATGTTAATAGACTTTACTATACCCAGGTTCAATCGAAAAGCCTTACCCAAAAAAAGACATTGTGCAATGTCATAACTGCCAAGCATACGGGCACACTAGGCACTACTGGCATCATACTCCAAGGTGTGTCAAATGCGGAGAACCGCATAAAACTGAAGAATGTGTCAAGCCGAGAGAAACACCAGCTGTCTGCGCACTATGTCTTCAAAGCCATCCAGCCAATTATAAAGGTTGCCAAACCTACAAAAATATAAAATCTCATATTCTGGCAGCACGTCGGCCCAGCGAAGAAGTGAGGACCTCAAGAAGACAGCCTTCTAAAATTGTAGA
This sequence comes from Arma custos, assembly GCA_037127475.1. Classification (NCBI taxonomy): domain Eukaryota; kingdom Metazoa; phylum Arthropoda; class Insecta; order Hemiptera; family Pentatomidae; genus Arma; species Arma custos. The sequence goes on from CM073764.1 coordinate 108,560,808, forward strand.
TGGAGCTGTCTCCTAAGTCGAAATGTCAGGTGGTCAACAAACAAATAATCTCGGGGCCACGCTACAACCCAAACCCCCAAAACACCTCTCTAAACCACAAATCAATCCTTTACAACCATAAAACCAGCCCCAACAACCAATATATTCCATGAATCAAAATCCAAATATCCCGCACCAAATCCCTCATATCCCCCCTCCTTCAAATGCTACTGATCTCACAACACTACTCACATCATTCCTCTCCGAGTTCAAATCCATGGTCACACCAACTAATATCTCTCCTAACAAATCTTGTTTCCTATCTCTTTCCTGTCCAACAAAATCCTTAAATGACATCTAGCTTATCCATTCTCCTTTGGAATGCGAATGGTATTCGAAACCACACTGACGAACTAACATCTTTACTGCATGATAAAAAAATTGATGAAGCCTTAATTACAGAAACTCAACTGACCAGTAAACGGAAGCTCAACATAACACAGTACCAAAACTACCGGACCGACCATCCTGATGGAAAAGCTCACGGTGGTACTGCTATCATACTGCTGTCATAGTCCATCAATCCCTTTCCCATCACTTATTTCCACTCTCGTCAAACGATCTCCTTCAGGCTACAGCTGTTACAATCAAAACCTTTTCCTTTCCCATCACATTAGCATCGGTGTACTGCCCTCCTAATAAATCCATTTCCCATTCTGAATTCAGCTCTCTCCTGAACTCCTTAGAGATTCATTTCCTTTTAGGTGCAGACTTTAATGCGAAACATCAACAATGGGGCTCAAGAACTACTAACACCCGAGGTCGCATCCTCCTCTCTGCACTTAACTCCCATAATTCCAGTTTTATTTCTCCAGGCACCCCTACATATTGGCCCACTGACCCAAACCGAAATCCTGACCTCCTTGACTTCTTCATCCATGCTGGCTTAGGTTCCTTAAACTATTCCATAGAACGCCTTGATGAACTGTCCTCAGATCACAGTCCTTTAATCCTTACTCTTTCTATAGTCCCAATATCCAAACTTCCTCCGCCATCATTTATTAGGGGACCAATTGACTGGAACTTATTTTACCAGCTTGTATCCGACACCATTGACCTCAGAGTTTCCCTAAAAACACCTCAGGAGTTAGATGATGCCGTCAATACCTTTACCAATATGATCCAGCAAGCAGTTCGGACTGCATCTTCACCCCGTTCTTCCTTCAAAGTCCGAAAGAAAAATCCCTTACCGCAAGATCTTAGGGATCTTATCCTTACCAAACGCCGTTACCGATCCCTTTGGCAAAGAACCAGGCATCCTCACGATCGGAGACTGTATAACCACTTCACCAAATTAGTCAAACAGAACCTGACAACCTATAGGTCCGAATCCTACAAATCCTACCTTTCCACACTATCTGCTTCAGATAATTCCCTTTGGAATGCCACCAAAAAAATACTCAAATACCACTCTATTTCCCATCCTCTCCGACGTGAAGACGGTTCTTGGGCTGCATCAGATAAGGACAAAGCAGAGGAATTTGCCAAACACCTTTCAAATACATTTATCCCACATCCTGAAATCCACCCTAACCACGTTTCCAATATTAATGAATTCCTTTCTTCACCCATTCCCCTATCCTTACCTCCTAAAGCTGTAAATCCCTCTGAGGTCAAATTTCTCTTACAAAAGTTAAAAAACCGCAAATCTCCTGGACATGACCTTCTTACCACCCAGATCCTTCAACGTCTTCCTCAAAAAGCGATTATTTTCCTTACCTATCTATACAACTGTATCCTTCGTACAACTCACTTCCCTTTGCTGTGGAAACACTCCGTCATCATCCTATTCCCTAAACCTGGCAAACCACCCAATGTCACTTCATCATACCGATCAGCCTGCTTCCTATTCTTTCCAAAATTTTTGAAAAAATCCTCCTGAAACGAATCCTACCCATTATCGAATCCAATAATATTCCCTCACATCAGTTTGGATTCTGTCCCAGGCACTCGACGGTCCAGCAGGGACTCCGAGTTATCGATCACATATCCTCTGCTCTTGAAAGCAAACAATACTGCACAGGCGCATTTCTGGACGTAGCACAAGCTTTCGACCGCGTATGGCATGCCGGTTTGCTGTTCAAGCTCAAAACCCAGCTACCTCAATCCTTATTCCTAGTTCTTCGATCCTACCTCTCTGATCGCTACTTCCAAGTACGCTGTGGTAATGAATACTCCAATCTTTACCCAATTCAAGCTTCTTGGGTTACCCAAAGGCAGCGTCTTGGGTCCTATCCTATACATATTGTACACCGCTGATATCCCAACTACTCCTGAAACCTTCCTTGCAACGTTCCCACACGACACAGCTATCCTATCATCTCATCCAGATCCCGAAATAGCTTCCTCGAACCTACAAAGCCACCTTTCACTCATTGAAATTTGGTGTAACCAATGGCGGATCAAAGTCAACGAGGAAAAATGCAAACACGTGACTTTTACCCTTCGCCGGGGAGCATGACCTTCTGTCCAATTCAATGAAACCATCCTACCTATTTCCGACACAGTACGATACCTTGGCTTCCTCCTAGACACAAGACTTACATGGAATCCTCATACCAGGCTCAAAAGACAAGAACTTAACAGACGATTTAGCCAACTATATAGATTACTATGTAGGACCTCCGATCTTTCAATAGACAATAAATTACTAATATACAAGACCATCATCAAACCTATTTGGACCTATGGACTGGAACTGTGGGGGACCGCAAAACAATCGAATATCAGACGCATTCAATCCTTTTAATCCAAAGTCCTGAGAACTATTGTCAATGCTCCTTATTATGTTTCCAACTAAACCCTCCATAATGATCTCAACATTCCTTTCGTCCTCGACCTCATCCCTACTAAATTTTCAAACTTTCACCAAAACCTTGCCTGTCATCCCAACCCCCTGGCTCAGTCATTATCCAGTTCCACACATCCATATAACCCACCCCGCCGTCTAAACCGGCAATGGCCCCGAGATCTGTTGTAATAATGTTATTTGGAGTACTGGCACTGGCCAGATTCTCCACTCATGACCTGTGTGTGTGAAGCGCCCTTAACCAGCTTCCATTGGCATTTAATGCCAGTGACGGGGCTGGGAAAGGGGGCTGGGGCTTCCCGGACTCCTGCTTTGCCCTCATTCCTGGGGAAGTAGCTCAGTTCGGGGATCCCAGGCAAATTGTAAATAGGGTATGAATGTGTACATTTTATTTTATTTTATTATTAGTATTATTATTTATTTTTTTTTTTTTTTTACTTTATTTTATTATCATTTCCGCATTAATTAATTTCTGTTACCGCATGTATATATTTTTCCGCATGTATATATTTATTTATTTTATTTTGTTTTGTTTTGTTATGGAATGACTGTAAGCTACACAGCACTATTAGTTATTGCACACAAGTGGCAGATTGTAATATTTCAATAAAGTGTTAATAAAAAAAATATTTCTTCATACAATTCTTTGGTAGGAGGGTGTAGCTTTATTGTAAAAAACACCTTTATTTATTATTGTTGCTTGGTTCTGATTTTACACCCCTGCTTCGCCATTGTATAAATTGGTTTTACTTTATCAATCTATAATATGTAAGATAAACAAATATCTAATGCTTTTTGAAACCTGGAAATTAAAAAATATGGCAACCATTTAGGAAATCGACACTGCCAGAAATGAAAAGTCGAGTTTTCTAGAAGCAAGAAATTCATTCAGCTTGCTCGTTAACTTGTTTTTTGCAGCTTTCTATAGCAAAAAAGTAATTCTGCCTGATGAACGCAAAACAAATAGCATATTATTTAAATGGTAGTATGCTAACTGAATAGAAGATGTAAGTTTGAAAATAAATTTTTTTTGTTACTTTTTTAAATATAAAAATATATTTAAAAAAATAAAAATAAGCCAATTTTGCTCGTTTTTTTTTGTAGTTATCCTTGATATTATGGTTTAATTAAGTATATATTGATCAATTAATTATTTTATTCTTATCATTATCTCCACTACTATTTTATAGTTTTGATATCTAAATTTTGTTTTCTTATTTTAACTTAGAGAACTTATATTTTATATCATATCTATACCCTCGATGTAAAGGAAACGGTGTCACATTTCTGAAATGTTTGTACTTGTTCAGGAAAGCCAATTTTCAATAACTTTGTTAACATTTGTTTCTTCTGATACAAATTTTTTTCATTACTTACAGAACTGCTGAATAAAACTGTGAATAAAAAATTGGCACTGATAAGTAATTCTAAGTACTGAAAATAGTATCATTTATGACGATTTACATTTAATATTATCCATTTTGTGTACACTAAGTCCTTTATCTCCGTGGCACAGATATACTACAATTGGTCAGTGTTGTGTTTGGTACTATACAAATAATTTAAGCTTCAACTCCTTTAAAAAAATTATTGATTTAGAAGTTATGGAGAGGTTTACATACATAAGCAACGTTATTAATTTCTTTTAGTTAACTAAGCGCTTTTTTTGAAACACTCTTACTATAACTTGACGACTGTAGTACTCAGCACTCTTAATAAGAGTACTGTGAGTACTATTTTTAGTACTTATATTTTATTTTATTATATTACATAAAGATAGTATGCTAAAAGTAATAGGTAGTATAAGTTTGTATATATTCTCTCCTACCATAGGATTGTAAAGACAAAAAATGTTAAAATATAACATTCTTTTGTTTATACATTATTTTTATACAATTAGTATGCATCCATGTATCCATCTTGTTAGAGGATTTTCTTGTGTTTAAAAGTTATGTGGGAAAACTTTGAGAGCCCCCACATTTTTGTTAAGCATATTAAAACAAAGGAGAATTTCTTAAATAGGATTGAATGATTTGAAAGCAATCTTTCAACTCACCTGGCAGGCTTCTTCAGGGCTGGATAGACAAGATAAAAACAAATCAAAATAAAACATTGTAAGAATAAAATAAAATATAGAATAGGATTATTTCTATATCTTATTTTATTCTTTGCAATACTTAATATTTCATCTTAATTCGTTTTTATCTTGTCTGTTCAACTCTGAAAAAGAGTTCTGTAATTGGTGTCGAAACGCTGGTTTGAAATAAATATAGGATTTTAATCCTAAAAGTTAACATAAATTTATGAGGAATTTATTTAACAATTGAAATATATTCTAAAACTTATAAAATAATTATTTATCAATTTCATATTTTTTATCAATTCAGAGATAACACAATTATTGTATGCATGATTGATTTAAGTACAATACAAACGGCATGGGCGTTCGTTACCGGAGACTCCTGCCATACTTCGTTCTCTTTAGGAATGGGAGTCCCGGAGAGAGAATCTCCCAAGCGAACCCTCTCTTTGAAGGTATATTTGTATTAGTTGATGGACCTATTTCCTGTTCTCAAGAGGAATTAGTATTATATATTGGGACTCAGAAGATTTTTTATGAAGAACAAAGTTTAGTACAGAAGTTAGAAATTAAGGGGCTTTCACAGACCGGAAGCCAATACAACTAAAAACAGGTCAGGAATTCGAGGGAAACAGTCAACTCGGGGCCAGCATACAGAGCGCGGGAAAAGCATCTAGTACTGAACTGAGAAAATATTTGAATTATTAAATAAACTGAGAAAAGAGCGTAATAATATAAAATGGATAAAAATCATTATGACTTAAAGAACCAATTAACCAAAAATAATGATATGCTTCGAACTGAAATTTCTGAGTTAAAAAAAAGAAATAATTGAGTCTATTAAACACTAATTCAACGACAAAATTGCGAGTTTAGTGGTTAAATTAACAAAATAAACAGATGGGAAGGTTACAAATTTAACAAATATTTTAAATAAAGAAAACGGAAATTTACGTGATTCAATAGAGGGTGTGGATCAAAAACACGACAACCTTTACACGCAAACTTGTAAAATTTAAATTTCATAGAAAACAAGGTATCCGAGAATGAAGAAGAAATTTCATTCATATCACAATTATGTGAAAAGAAACAAGTGGATTCAGAGGAAGAAATCAAATTCGTTAAGGATCATATAGAGGGACAACATGACCAAATATCATTAATTGATGTTAAAGAAGAGAAATATCGTAGCCGATTAAAAAAGGAGATACAAAATAAAACCTTATGTCAAAAAACTCTAATAAAGTAACTATGAGTTTCCGTAATATCAATAAAGGAAAGGCCATTTGTCGGAGTTGGAAAAGAGTTAATCGAACAAGTTATAATAGTGATTGTGAATTAATTAAAGATTTATCTTATTTCAATTATAAGAATAAAAAAAGGTTCAATTGTTTAAAAGTGTTGAACAAATAAACTCTTCTAGTGATTATAGTATAATTAAAGGTGCTAACAATAGGGCTGATGTTTGGATTCTATTTTGGAAAAGATCAGCAGATATCCGTAACTATCTGCGGGTAAAGAGAAGAAAAAAATTGAGGTCTTCACCGCCGATACCTTGAAGCCTGTCCTTAAATATTTAGGTATTTGTTTAGTTTAAAAATACAATATATTATTTTTGATTGATTTCAATATGGATTAGAGGAATGATTGATTTAAAGATGGCTCAGTTGGTAGAGTACCATGACGGATACATGGGAGACCCGTGTTCGATTCCCGGGCCTGGACATATCTTTTCTTTTGAAATAAAAATATTTAAAAATTATAACAACTAACAAAAATAAAATAAATAAATTATAATAATACATAATGACGTAAGTCAACTAGATCCTAATTAAAGCAATGTTCAATGAACATTGTTCCCCTTGTATACACCGCAAATTGCGAGAACACGGGAATGTGGGATCAGTGAAGAGAAAGGATGTGCCTGACCGCGAAGGGAACCAGGATGGCTCAGTTGGTAGAGTACCATGACGGATACATGGGAGACCCGGATTCGAATCCCGGTCCTGACAATACCTTATCTTTTCAAATAAAAATATTTATTTAAATCTTTGTGCTCTAAGAATTGCGTGTATCGCTTGAATTTGCTTCTATTATCCCCAATTAAACATAGTTTTCATTGAACCAACGGAGATTTAGGTTTTACGCTCAATAAATTTTTTTTTAGATTAATTCAAATTTGATAGTTACCATTTAAGTCAATTTTTATATAAGTCTCAATTTAAATTCAATATATATATATATATACACACACACACACACACACACACACACACACACATATATATATATATAGATATATACACATTTATAATGATTATTATTATTAGCGTTTGGACATTATGGAATCACGTAAAGCAAATTTGACTTCTTTTTCTGACGTTTCTTTTGATGTCTCCGGCGAGGTTGGATATTTTTTCTGTTGTTTTCCTGGAGTGTAGTCTGTATTCTTCTTCTGTTTTTTTAATTTATTTTATTTAATTTTTATCATGATTTTCCATTATTCTTATAATAGATTTATTTTCGAGATCTCTTTTTGTGCGGAGTGTAAGCGTCTCACTCGCATACAGTGTTTCAATATATCTATATATATGGTCAACTATTATTATTCAAAATATATTAAAATATGTTAGAATTGTATGTTTTAGAATAATTATTAAACTTAATAGATAAATTTAGATTACCGATAGTTACGTCCAAGTCCGTGGATTATAATATTTTTTAATGTTCTTTTAATTTTTTATAATTTATATATTATTATAATAAGCATACAGTACCATAATATAACAAAATAAATAAATAAAAACGATAAAAAAAAATATATTATTTAGAAATATCGGAGGGCAATATGAAAGGAGACAAGCTTGAGTGGCAGTATACACGCGACCCTAAGCTAAGCACGAGAACTGATAAAAGGAAAATTTATAAGGCATTCATGCATACAAACAAATCGATTTTGGAAATCATGCCTTAGGTATACACATTTGTAATGTTTGGAAACGGATTAAATATGGTTATTATCATATTTATTTTTTATATAGAAGATATCTGACCGAAAGAATAATTCTCACCAGAAGTAAATATCTTATAAGGGATCAAGTTTCTAATGGAACAGCACTTTGAAACGAATTAGCAGGATGTAATTTCGTTTTTCGAGCATTTCGATTATTTTGGATAAATTGTCGAGAGAGGCTTATTAGTTCAAGAAAAGAGGAATGGTAGTCACATAAGAGGTGTAGAAGGTTGGAAACGGCATTTGAAATTCCTGTCTAATTAGGACACCTAAAAAAAAAACTAGTTTTTAAAAACAGTTGTTTTAAGAACAAACCGGAAAAGCTGGATAGAAAATCTCCATTGAGGAAACTAGGTGCATGGCAAACATTAAGATTAAGGGAGCCCCAAACAACTTAAAAACTATTTATATGACCGAATTTACAAATCTGAAAAATTCAAATATTTATGTGAAATCATAGAACAAAATATATCAGAAGAGAAAGCCATTAAATCAAGCGTTGACGAGATAAAAGCCAAAAAGATTTGACAAGAAATCAATAGCCGTTAATGCTTAACTTAGACAATACTCTACATTAATCCGCCTGGAGGCATTGTATTCAGCATACATGTTTGATCCTAAACAAGAAAGTAGTTGATGCGTGCTCTAGAAATCACGGAGTGAAAATTATTTTTAAAAATACTCGGGACCGATATAAGGGAACCAATATAGAAAAGCTAAAATACCGGAAACGAATGAAGGAGATATGGAAGAGAAGAAAAGACCAGCTGAAACAAACGTATTCAAAAGTGGCTGAATAAAAAGAAAAAAGATGTTTTTTTTTCTTAATTAAATGAAGTCCAATAAATCCTTTACCGATCGTTACAATAGCAGTAAAAGCAATTTGAATAAAACATTTAAGACAAACATCTGGTTGGAGCACTAAAGCTAAAATTCAGTCAGGTGTGACAATTTGTGTGCATCTGTTGGATAGCCTACGACAAGACCACATTGTATCTGAATTAAATATTTCATCACGAACGATGATCATTGTAACACATATATAAACCAATGAAAGTACTTGGAGGTCTGTACGATCAGAAATTCCAAGATTTACAAGAAATAAAGAACATGCGGTAGGGTACATCGCTACTGTTGGAAAAAATATAGTAAAAGAAAGTAAATGTCCTCTCCCAGTCGCCCTGAAGATGGCCTACACTTTAGGTAGAAACGTCGGCACTTGCTAAATATAAGTCTAGTACTTATTTGGTGTTTTCTTGACTGCACCCCTCAACTATCTCCGTTCTCCATTTTATTATCCAGTCAACTATTTTCCTCTCATATAAGAGAAAAAGAATAGTAGACGATACCGGGATAGTTAGTGCTGTCGAAAGGAAAACAGATGTTTCTTCGACATTGTTCAAGATTTTGAAGAGCTGAAGAAAATACAATAGAATATCTCAACGAATACTGTAAGTAAAAGTATGATAAAAGACAGTTTGAAAGGGGAAATGGAAGACGAACACCGCACAGCTGATACTTAAACAGCTATTAAAATGGTGGAAATTGGAATTACCATCACTACTGACATTTAAAAAGAGCATAGGCATCTACCACACCTTTGACATTTCTCACTGGCTTGTTTCTTTTCCCTTTGAAGGTTTTCACTTCACACCGGAAATTCTTATTACTTTCACGGTGGTCTTCGTCGAGGCTTTTAAGAGACACCATTGTTGCTCTGCATCACCGTCTTGAATCACGTATCTAAATTTTCCTTCTAATTTTTTAGAGCACATACGTAAAATACCAAAAGGATTCGAAGTAAATGCGATCAAACATCCAGAGGAGCTGATATTCTAATTACAGCTATCATCTTCTGCCATTGACCACGCGGAATCACCCGGTGTACCGAGTCGAGTACTCTAAATCACAAGGAAATTTTTTTCATTTCATTTATTACATTAATGATTCATTCATTCATTAATTATTTTCATGACATATCCAAAATATGTAAACATCTCGGAGGTCGTTACAATCAAACATTTCAAGATTTGGAAGAACTGAAGAACATACGGCAGGGTACTTCAACAAGTAAGAGTGGAAAAAGAAAGTATAATAGCCAAAGTATCATTGAAGGCACCTTGAGTATTGGAGCGTTTGAAAGGGAAACAGAGAAATATTCCTTCGACATTGCCCATCACCGTACAGCTGATAATTCAACAGTCATCAAATAGCACCAAGATCTACAATCACGACTGACATGTGGAAAGGGCACAATCGTTTGCCACGTCACATAGAGTAACATCACTGGACTGTGAATCACAAGGAAAATCTTTTGAATCCAGTGATATATCCAAAATATTGAATGGCCTTGAGGTCATTAAGTAAGTAAGCAATCAAAGGAATAACATCTTCAATCATGGTGTGCAATGGTTGCCGAGCAACATACAATAAATTCATAGCCAATTCGGTACAAATGAAGTACTTAATCTTCATTTCTTAAGAAATCATGGAGTCATTCTTAAATTTGTAATAAGATAAAAATGGCTATTTTATCTACATAGAATTATGTTGATAATCATTCAAAGGCAATGACATCTTCTGACTATACCGCTGCAGTTTTTATGGGATCCCGATAATACCTCCACAAATGGGGGTAGGGCATTTGACATTGAGCAGCCAATGAAAGAGATGAAAGATCTAGGTGCAGTCAAAATTATTTTTAAAAAATAAGAAAATATTATATAAGGGAGTCATTAGGCCCATGATAACTTACGCATGCCCAGTCTGGAGTTTAGCTAGCAAAACACACATTAACAAAATACAGATCTTCCAAAACAAATGTCTAAGAATCATAAAAAACTATCCAATATATACTAAAATCACCACAATGCACAAAGAACTGGACATCCCAACAATACAAAAATTTATACACCAACAAACCCTCAGATTCTTCACCTCATGCCTACTTTCAGACAACACACTCATACAAGAAATAGGAAATTATACAAAAACAACAACACAAAAATACAGACACAAACGAACAAAACACATACTATTATAAATAATATGCATTTTGTATATTTTATACATAAATTTTGTCTTAGGTAAATCCTATGTTCTCTCTTTTCTGTTGTTTTTTTAAATTATACCAACAACAAAAACATATTAATCAGTAACCGTTGTAATGTGAACTCATTTTCATTGTAAGGGATTATCCCACCAATGTTTTAAAATTTGTACATATTTTAAAATAAAATAAAACAAAATATTTATAAAAAAAAAAAGATCTAGGTGTCGCCTGGTATTAGAATACATTGGGAAATCCCAAAAGTGGGGGAGGGGGAGGTCGAACGACTTCAAAAACATCTGAGATTATTTCACCCGAAAAGGGATTGGAGGCAGAGGCGGCAATGTCCCGGGCCATAGCGGTATACAATCACTCCATCCACTTGGCTACTGGTTTTTACCCTTTCGAGACCCTTTTTGGTTTACATGCACGACGGAGAGATGGGGACGTTACGGTCGTGGACGAGGATATGGCAGGACGTCTTTTCCTCTTTTTTTTCTAATGCCATGGCGATAACAATTGCTAATACACGCTCTATCAATTAAAATAGTAGGTATGAGATACGAAGAACTGACAGTAATATTGATCGTGTATTGTGTAAAATAATGGACGGTGACTCCTCAGTAGAAAGCTAGTTATTGTAATTAGTAAGAGCATTCATTAAACCTGTTCCTATTAGTCACTATAGAGTAGCCCCTTCTATTAACTTTTGCAGCTTACATACTGGAATTTTTTTTTCGGTTGGCTCTATAGACCTTGTTGATCTTCGGCCGCCTTTACCAGCTTTCTTTGGGGCTGATAATAGGTTTCAAAATAATTATTTTTTTACAGGGTAGGCTTATTGACCCTATGCCCAACCCCTAACCTGGAGGACCCGTGCCTGATTGCAATCAGAAGACTGGGCGATGGGGCCACCAACTCACGATGCCATACTAATGATATATATATATATATATATATATATATATATATATATATATATATATATATATATATATATATAGATAGAGAGAGAGAGAGAGAGAGAGAGAGAGAGAGAGAGAGAGAGAGAGGGGGGGGGGAGGATGGAGAGAGAGCATTATATTTACATACGTGAGCTTACTTAAGGCTCGATTGGAGTATTGAATACTTGTAAGTCCTTTGTCCTTTTATATTTGAAACGCAAAGAATGAAAGAACTAGTCAATATATCGATCCAGCTTTTGTTGGTTTCACAATGAGTAACATTGAAACGAGAAAAAAAAAAACCCAAGCTAAATCGAACTAACAAAATCTAGTCGAAGCAATTGTGTCAGCCGCTCAGTTTGTAATTCTTAATAATTGATAATTTCATGTTTAATATTTGTTCAAGTTTAAGTATTATAATAATTTTACATTTTAATTTCAATAAAAATAAATCACGTTAGGTACAAATCAGTTAAAATTTTGTGGACTATATTGAATTGTGAAAGAATTTGAAGCAATAAAACAAGGGCAATCATCCAGAATAGTATCTTATAAAAATACTACATTGAAAGTGAAGTTTAGGGGAAAATTCCCTGAAGCCTTTGAAATCAGTACTGGAGTGATACAAGCTGATGGACTCCCTCCTCTGCTCTTTAATTGTGTGCTCCAAAAAATCACAGATTTTCAAGTTGGGGTAGCACAGATTTTAATTGTTTATTAACATGTTCTCGATGTCAATTATGTTTGTCTATGCAAATAAATATTTACGTTTTTATAATTTCTTGTAAGTTATTTCATTTAAATGATAAAATGGAATTAATAGATTTAAGAAATAAAACAATCGCCCTGTTATTTAGATATTTATTTTTGTTTGTTTGTTCATTTAATGTCACTTTATGGCTGACCGGACGATGCTACTGTGGGAGCTCTAAATTTTGCCTATCCAATTTTAATTAGGATAGGGATTTTTAACGAGTACCTGACATCGTACAGGCTCGGGACCCCCGTTTAACGTCCCTTCCGAAGGACGGCGTAAGTAAGAATGTTTTACTCCCTTGAAAAAATCCTAGGGCCACCTGCCGGGCTACGAACCCGCGATCTTGGGCTTAACAGTTTGTTACGCTAACCACTAGACCAGAGGTGACCTTAGATATTTATTTTTTACCACTGTTATTTTTTTCATAGGGTGTATAATAATAATACAAAAAAAACCTTTAGTCAAAATTCATATGTTATATCTATTTTCTATAAACGTTTCGACCTAAATGGTCATTTTTAATATATAGATTTCATGATCAACAGAATAAAAGCTCTATCTTTTTCTGTAGATTAATCGGTTGCATATTTAAAAATTAGCTGGGTGTGTTGTATCCCATACTCAGTAATTTTAATAAAGAGATTCAAATGAAATAAGATTACATTTTTCTCATTTACTATTATATAATTTTTTTTTTCAAAAACCAATCATTAAAAGAAAATCTTTCTTCAATGTGAAACCAATAACTTAAAACAAAACTAATTGGATACTCTTATTTGAATAGGCATACTAGTGAGTACAAAACAAGTACTAAGCTGAACTACAATTCTAGAATGATACTTGCGTACCATTACTAAAACATTAAGTATCTAGAGGTGTAAAATTAGATGCACAGTTGGACAGTGTAAAACGGGAGTTGGTATGAAATCATGTGAAGAGAGGGATCGTATATGCTAACTATGCATTTATAAACACACACTTCTATATTTATATTGGATAAATAAATATATCTGTAACAAAAATCAATGCTCACTTCTTTTGTGTTTTCCACGTCATCGCAGAAGCTTTCAACATCTGATTGGTCAACTTCGAAACACAAACTAGAAAAATAGACAAATTTATTATATGACAATCAGAATCAGGTTAATTTAAAATAAATAATAAATAACACAAATTTAAAAATTATATAAAAGTGCTGCATAACCATTTTAATAATCTATATTTTATATTTGAGCAATAATAACCAAACTTCAACAGTACCTAATATATCAGGTACTACGTTTCAAGATACGTAAAATCTTGATATCCAATAGATAATTCAGTCGTATTAATAATAGACTTAATTGAAATAGTATAGAGTGTCCCAAAATTAACGCAAGATTTGAATTTGTCGCCATGTGTGCAGTAAAGTGTTAGCAACCTTAAAATAAAACAATTCGACAGCTGACAGTTTAGGGTTAGTAAAAATGGAGCGTTACACGATAGAACAGTGTGTTTTCCGCAGTTCGAAAATTTCAAACAAAATATGTTCGGAATAGTGTTTTAACTTCCTCAACTGTGAAGAGATTAATTGAAAAATTCAGGAAGGATGGATCCGTTGGATACGCAAACACATTGGTCGTCCAAATGACAGTGCTTGGGAGGTTGGTCAAGCAGTGACTGTTAGTGTTGCTCGATATTGGGACATGATAACAGTCATTTCTGCCGAAATTGGATGATACTGATGCGGCCAATATGTGGTTTCAACAAGACGGTTGTGGTGACAAATGCCATACAGCCCGTGAAACAATTCAATTACTGCATGAGACATTTCCAGGTCGTGTACTCTCTCGTTTCGAGGAGAATTGGCCCCCTAGATCGTGTGATTTAACACTATTAGATTTATTTGTATGGGGTTATTTGAAATCTCAGGTCTATATAACAAGCCCACCACCACCCGTGCATTAAAGTGGGAGATTCAACGCTGCATCAACGAAATTCAGCCACACTAATGCAAAATGGTCATGGAAAATTTTGACAAACTCGTGATTTAGTGCATGCAAAGTCGTGGAGGCCATTTGCCTGATGTGTTATATCATAAATAACCCTATCCTATGTACTATATGATTCAATAAAAAAATGACAATCAAAAGACTGAAAACTGTATTTTCTATTTAATTCAAATTTTGCGTTAATTTAGGGACACTCTTTATTTAAGGCACTAATGTTAAACTAAACATTGTAAGAAAATAAAACGAGAGTTGCAAATAAACCAAATTGAGAAAATAAACACAAGATTTCGTTAATATTTAAGTGTATGTGTTTTTTTAACCAATTTTTACAATAAAAAATTACAAAATATCAATAACGAATTCGGATAAAATATAAAATATAGGAACTTCTAAGATTGATACGTTACAATTGTTTTAATCATGGAAAACAGTTAAATATACAAAACTACGATAAAGCGTTATTTCATTCATATAAGAAATAATATGTAAATCCAATGACATAATAGGGTGAAAACAAGGGAAACTGAATCCGATGGACAGAACTGTTTTGAAAACAATCTAATTTATCAATCTTGGATGTAGTTACTATCATATAATCAAAATGCTGTCTATCTTTTAAACGAGTAAGAAAGAAAAAAGAAAAATAGAACACTGTTAAGTGTTCTATCCTTTCACTACCTTATATATCATCCGCTTTGAAATTCCTGTAATTAATTTATTTCTTTGTACATTTATTCTCAAATTTAAATACTATATCAAAAGCCTAGCACCGTAAAAAAAAAAAAATGTTTAAAATTTTATCGAATCTTCGGTTTGACAAAACAATAGGGCTGCAGTTAACGCAATCAACACTAAACACAAGAATAGTAATTGGAGGATGAAAAAAGTAGGGGGGTGCAGTCATAAATTAACACCAAATAAGTAAAGAATTATTTTTTATTCGTGCCGACGTTTCGACACTTTGTAGGTCATGTTCAGGGATATGAGAGAAAAACTAACAAAACAAAGGTACCAAGAATATAAGAACATATAGAGTTATAGAAAAGTAAAAGAATAGTGATGAATATATTATCAAGGGTATATGAATAAAAATATTACAGAATAATTGTACAGAAGATAATGCAAACAAAATGAAAAAGTAGAGATATAAAAGTATGTAAAACCTAGTTTAATTACAGATAAAATATATTTTATACTATATTATAAGTATGATAATAGATTCCTAGAGTGTTACATAAGTAAAATGTATAAAAAGTTATACAAAATATGATGCCAAAGAATAAATACAGAAGAAATATGTAGAAAGTAATGAATAGGAATCTCGTTGAATGACAGGTGGAGATGTAAAATTTGAAAATATAAGTATGGGATATTATATAAAAGTATATAATTGGAATGAAGTTATATTAATACAAAATATGATGTAAATATAGAAGCAACGTATAGAAATAAAGATATAAAGTTTCAGTTTGAGGTAGGAGATAAATTATAAAAATTAAGATATTTATTAACTACGAACTCAATATAAATTATTATCTTATTATTATTTTGTATCAATTTTCATACATTTCACTTAAATAACACTCTAGAAGTCTATTATCATACATTTTATATTTTATCTGTAAT
Organism: Arma custos; assembly: GCA_037127475.1. NCBI lineage: Eukaryota > Metazoa > Arthropoda > Insecta > Hemiptera > Pentatomidae > Arma > Arma custos. The sequence goes on from CM073764.1 coordinate 108,577,116, forward strand.
TAACTAGGTTTTCCATATTTTTATATCTCACCTATCTATAGTAAACTATTTTCCTCTCTAACAATAAAAATTATTTATTTAAATATTTTGAAGAGAAAAGATTAGTCCTCACCGAGATTCGAACCCGGGTCTTTCGCACCTCAAGTGCAGCACTCTTCTACCTGGGCTACCAGGCTCGTAACCAGGCCAGACAAAAAAATTCTTTTCAACCATTCTTCTCTCCATTCTCTTGTCTGGCATGGTAGCTCAGTTGAAAGAGTGCCGCACTAGAAATGCGGAAGACCCGGGCAGGACAAATCTTTACTTTTTAAAATATATTTTTTTTTAAATAATCACCATCAAATAAAAATAAATCAAAAATAATTTTAATTTTTTGTAATTCCCGAACTCGACGAATAAATAAATAGCTGAATGTTTATTGTTTGATGAGAGGAATGTAGCTATGTCTAATATACCGTTTAAAACTATCACATAGAAGAAAAAATTAAAAATTACAATAGTGAATAGGGATGGAAAAAAATAAATCAACCTAACAGCTTAACGTAAATATTCATAACTTATTAATAATTGGAAAAAATCAATAAAATCCAATACCTTTAAGCACCTTCCTTGGAGAGAAAATATTTGGCTTATCAACACTAAGATCTTTTTTCTTATTATCTTAATGCAAAAAGCGTAATTTAATATATTTATAAAACGTTTCGCTTTTTTTTTTTAAAGTTGTTTCGACAATAAACATTTCATTTCTTTAAGAACTTTACGAATATACAAAAATAAATATTATTGATTTACAAAAATAATTTCAATATAAATCAGTAATACAAGGAAAGTTAAGGAAGACAAAGATATAACTAGAAACTGCATTCAATGAATAGAAGTAAAAGCTACCATTAGATAATAAAGTTTTTAATAATAAACAGCATTCATTGTAAAATTCTATTATAAGAAACATTAAAAAAAATAAAATATAATAAAAATGTTATATCTGCGAAATAACAATTATTATTAACAGAAAAACATTCATTTCCTAAGGCCGCCTTATTTGATTTCTTTTTAATAAAAGTTCAAGTCAAGATTTATTTAAAAACTCATTTCAAAAAGAATTATAGCATAAAACTTTTTAAAAAATAAGCAAGTGAGATTTTAAATAACCAATTATTTTTGATATATGTATAATTAGGATATAAGATTTTTTATGTATAAATTTGTCTGTAATTAATTGTTTTTTTTTAATTTACAGGATGCTGCACTTACTATGGCGAAACTAACGACGACAAGCATGCACGAATTAGTTTCCAAAGAAACATGTACAAAATGAATTATGGATGTAAAGATAAATGCACAATATCATTGCGACTATAAGACTTTTGATTTAAGCAATGGAAAAAAATAAACTTCATTAGACAGTTAAAATAAAAGGGGTTGACAACATTGAAAACATCAAAAGTTGACAATTGTTTACGAATTTTATGAAATGTTATTTCACAATTAGGGGCAATAAAAATATTAAATATATAAACATACATTGCCAAAAAAATTCAAAATTTTAAAACTACTTTTGCCAAAGGACTTTCCGTATGAATAGACGTTTTAGTAGATTTAATTTTTAGTAGATGTAATTTTTTTAGTAATGATAATAGAAAAATTAATTTTTACTTAATTTTTTTTTCTGTTCGAAAGCATCAAAATATAATAAAAAATATGAAGCCGTTTAAGCAAGAAGTTTATCGTGATAAAAACAAAAAGATTGAACTCAAAATGCATTCTATAGCAACTAAATTGTTGCAATTGCAATTAAGATGTGTGTTGAGATTCCTTTCTAAGAGCTATGGCGCACATGGGTTAGTAAATGTGTGAAGTTGAAATTTGCAACGAAATAATTTGTTATAATAAAAATTCCATCTTAAGGAATATAAATATTATCTATATAATGATATATTTAATTCTACAACAAATATTATCTAATTCAAAGATACAAATAGTTATTTATAAATTATTTACAGGTCATATATTCGTCAGGAAAATAGTATAACTGAAATTTATAACATGAGAATTTTTGAATTTAGCATTAGCTCCAGCGATTTTAAAAAAAAATTTATTTATCGATATTTACAATTGTATTACAATAATACAACAAGTAAATAGGATAAGTAATTCATAATTATGATGGTCGTTATGGATGACTTTATTCTTAACAAAATAAGGAGCATTGAGGATCTTACGACGGCTTCTTGATTTTAGGGATTGGATACGAGAGGAATTCGATCCAGCGAATTTTAAACTTTATTAAAGACAAAACTAAAAATCATAGGCTTAAGCCTAACATCATTGGTTAGTAGCCCGGAAGGTGGCACTAGGATTTTTTTTAAATTGAGTAAAAGATCCTTGGATATTTTACTTTCGCAAGGGATGTAAAATAGAGATCCGAAGCCTGTGTCAGGTACTCTTTAAAAATCTTTATCCTAATTATACCTGGATATACAAAATATAAGACATTTACATTAGCAAGGTCCGATAAGCCATAGAAGCAAAAAGTGGCGTTAAACAATACAACTACATTAAAATCAATTAGAGATAAATATGGATAACTATAATCGGACAATGTGAGAAAGAAAGCATATAAAATCAAATTGAACTAATATAATAAAACTAAGCAGCTAATTTACTTAATAACCTACTTCATTACTCTATTATTAAATTAATCATTAATAAATTTGAGCAAACAGGCGAAATTTATAGATATACACTCATTTTCATATTGATCATGTTTGTTTTACTTATAAAAATTACTTAAATTATATTATAAAATTATTAATTGTTAAAAATATAATTAGTAATATATATATATATATATATATATATATATATATATATATATATATATATATATATATTAATATAATAATAAAATATAATCAAGAAACGATAGAACAAAGGTTATATAAATACAAAAATACAATTTTTTGTAATTCCTTGTTTTATTACTATACTAGACGTATATTAACAAATAATACACATCTAGGATTATTTGTTATTACAGCACAGAGATAATAAAAAATTAATGATTTAAAAAATTAAGTAATGAACTATGAACTTCTTATGTATTTTAAAAAGCTAGGAGTAATTTGCTAGTGAAATAATTATTAAATATGGCTAAAACCACAAGATTTAACAGTCCAATAAGATACGAATTAATTATAAGACGCGAAGTAACGAATAGAAAAACTACTTTTCCTAACTTACGAATTTGATGGATGAAAATATAAAAAATGATCCTTGCACTAACTTGGCACTAAATATAGAACTAACGTGTCAAAAAGGCTAGCTATAATTTTAATTTATTATTATACATAACAATGAATAATTAAAAATGTAAATTAAGTTGTAAAACATATATATATATATATATGTATGTATATTATAATCTTCGAAATAATGATCAGTCAGATTTGGCTTCAATAGCTATGTTTTAAGTTAAAAAGGGGTGGTTAGGTTAGGTTAGGGGTGGTTTATGTGTTGTTTTATACATTTTGAAGTATTTTAATGCATAAAGTTTTAAATAGCAGTGAAATATAAAATACATAATAATATACTACTCATCTTTTATTGTCATAGATCAAAGATTAACATTAACATTTGACCGCGGAGAACAGATGATCCCTAAGAAAATGTAAATATGTATTTTTAAAAAAAAATTTTGTTGACACTACATAATGCATTGATGAGGTATCTATGCTTGATTCGGCAGCAAGAATTGGCTGATTATTCTTACACATTTGTTTAGAATTATGTATTGTTCTAATTGTAATTGTTAATTTTACAGATTTTATAACTTATAACATGTTTAAAGTTATATACTGTTTATTAATTTGATGCGGAAATTTGTTAAAAAAGATTTGAAAATGACATCAATTGTCGAAACATCATTTAAATAAGTTAAGAATATACAGACTGGATTATGGTTTTCCCCCCTTTTTTTATGAAAAGTTAAAAAGGGATAAACTCATAAATAAATAAACAAAATATTTATTGCTCGCTATATTTGGAACAACAAGCTAATTATCCAACACGAAAGTTCTGACGATGATTTAGTTTAGTCATATGTACCATAGTATTTAGTTTAGTTATCCGTACCATATTATTTAGTTAGTTATGTGTACCATATTATCAATAATGTAAATGTAATCCTTCCGAGCATAGTCCAATAATAATAACAAAAAATTAACTAAAAAAGCTTGTTAAGTAAAACAGCCACACTACAATCATATCGAGTTGAAATATTCCCTGTTAAATTTATATATTATAATAACTAGTATGCAGATATTTCAAGTACTATATTTCAAAGGAAAATTATTAGGGGAGCAAAAAATATCCTCCATTAGATTTATATATTATATTATTTTATTTTTTTGATGAAACAAACAGTCTAGAGATCAAAAATGTACCCAATTATAAATATTTAGGACCCATCCTTCAAAAAGATGGAACATCTGAAGTGGATATAATGCAAATTTCTCATTAACGTTTCGGTTATTTTCTCAAATATATGACGATAAAGAACTACCAATGAAGTTATGTGGCAATGCCATACTAAGTAATGCTAGAATAGCAATAGTAAAGGTATATTGTTTTGGAGGAGATAAATAGTCTGGGGGCGCAGTCAAAAATAACACTAAATGAGATAAACTTATTTATTATAAGTTAACCCTTTAAGGTTCACATAGAATCCTCACCTTCTATTTGCCTGAAGATGGCTTACAACGTCGGCACTTATAATAAGTGGTCAGTTAAACCTGTACGGTTTACATAGAATCATCTCTTTCTATTTGCCCTGAAAATGGCCTACAACGTAGGTCGAACTCTCGGCGCTTATAATATATAAGTTTATCTTATTTAGTGTTATTTTTTACTCCACCCCCAGACTATTCATCTCCTTCATTACTTCTTCCAACTATTTTCCTCTCTATCATATATTGTTTAGTTCTGTTTAAATATACGAACATTCGGACAAGGCGAAACCTTATCCTTAAAATTCTTGTGTGAATTTATTATATAAATAGTAAATAACTCACAACCTAAACAATATGGAATACGCTCTTAACTTAAATCTTAATAGTTGCATAAACTTTGCATCAACAATAGGAAAATTTGCTGAAATGTACCGATTAGATTAATTTTCGTATTAAAAATCCCAACTCATAGAATTGAAAGAAAATAGTTTTTTTTTTGTTTCTAAAATATAGCTAATCTTTATTGCCTGTATGCATAATGCAACATCTCTTGGATTTGACAGATACATAATAAAATTTCGTATAACAACTAAATAATTGTTTTAAGATTTAGGCTGAGGCTCAAGGTTTAAGAAAATACAAATAACAAAAAATACGAGAGAGAGAGAGAGAGAGAGAGAGAGAGAGAGAGAGAGAGAGAGAGTGAGAGAGAGAGTGAGAGTGAAAGTGAGATTGAGAGAAACACAGAAGATGCTTCTTATGTTTAAAATCATGGATAATTTTTATTTTATGAAGCAATATAAATATTATAAATTATAGAGTGTCTAATTAAACCTTGTTTCTCCTTCTTTTTGTATTGTGCTCAATTATTAATGATAATTTTTAAGAATTATTGTTGTAAAGGGAAGGCTTACTTTACAAAAGGTGGATAGAATTATAAAAGCTAACATAAATAAAATGAGTGCTGAGAAGAACCAGAGTAAGGAACTGGAAAAGGGACTAACGAAATTGAATTAAAAAATTATATAATTAAACAAACAGAATCATTAACAGAACTAATATAAAATATATTATAATATAACAAATATAACAATTTATAACAAACAGAATTAATATAAAATATATTAACTAAGCGATTACATTTTAATAAGTAATTAGTAGGCTAGGAAAATATCCTCTTATATACCTATATAAAATATTGATAAGTACGCCTATGTTTCAACGGCTATAAAATATTATGATAAACAGTAATTCAATATTATATGTTGATAGACAGTAATTCAATAAGCTGTTGTGCAAAAAATATTCCCTGTTAAATTTATATATTACAATAACTAGTATGCTGATGTTTCAAGTACTATATTTCAAAGGAAAACTATTAGGCGAGCAAAAAATATCCTCCATTAGATTTATATATTAGATTATTTTTTTTTTGATGAAACAAACGGTCTAGAGATCAAAAATGTATCCAATTATAAATATTTAGGACACATCCTTCAAAAAGATGGAACATCTGCAGTGGATATAGCTCGAACAACCAGAGATAGACCAAAAGCCATAGCCACGCTCAATTCCGTACTGTGGAGTAGCAATATCCTAAAATCCACAAAAAATGATTGTCCATGCTATTATAACGGCTATAATGTTATATGGCTGTGGAATATAGAATATGGGAAAGGGAGGCAAAGCGAAACTAGCACTCGCGGAGATGAACTTCTGGAGAAGGGCAGCCAGGGTTTCAAGGTCGTGATAGGATACTCAATTCAGTTGTCCGAGAGATAATGGGTACTAGCAATAGCATTCTCGAAAAAAATACAACAAAGCATTTAGAATGGTTTGAATACCTACTGAGGATGGAAAGTAATAGAATAATTACTCATCATTATCAAAATGACAATGCTCAGGTGCCCTGAAGGAAGAAGATGAGGACGACCACGAACTTCATGGATGAACCAAGTCCAGGAAGACATGGCAGGATATGAACTTAATGAAGATGGCGCATTTGAACGGAAGACCTCAACTTTGGGGAAACTCTGAATAAAGAAAAACAAAAACAAATGAATAAGTATATCATAAATGATCTATTAGGCGGGGAAAAATATATTTTGTAAATTAATTTATTAATTTATAGGAATATATATTAATATTACGTATTATATATATTATTACTATATTATAGAAATGTATCGGGGGCTATAATACAAATAAGTATGCTGTATATTGATAAAAACATGGTGCCTATTGCAATATGTAAACCAATAAAAAATGGCCGACAATATAATTACTGTCCATTTATTAATTTCCGTTGATATTTGTGTTCTGTAAAAAGTTTTACTTAATAAAAGATACTACATGTTGTGGCAAAATATATCCTCCATTATAATTATTTATACATCATATTATTTAATTATTATCGTATCATCGAACCGACAGGCCTTGAGAAGATCTCGCAGCAAAACCGTCTCCAAAAAGGCAATGCTTTGGCAATCATACTTCAATATAGTATATGCAAATAAATAAAGTGACAATATTCAATACGTAACTAATAGGTGGATAAAAAATAAGTTCTAATATTTATGTATCTTATATATATATACTTCATATTACAATACATACATACACACACTATATATATATATATATATATATATATATATATATATATATATATATATATATATTATACTAAATTATGGTAATATATCGGTTGCTACAATAAAAATGAGTAAACTGTATACAAATAAACATAGGGACACTAATTTAATAAGTAACCTATTAGGTGGGAAAACTGATATATTATTATATCCTATTACATTACTATTAAAATTATAACCCTTTTATTCATAAGATACAAAACAGGACATGTAGCGAAATATATTCTCCATTATATTAATATTTACATTTATTTAACATATATCGACACCCATACTTCAAAATGAACAGCCCTAAAATTAGGTGGGCAAATAATATCCTGTTTTGAACTTTTAAATTAAACTAATTTGATATATCGGAAGCTACTCGTCAATTTCTACAATAAATATATATTATATTATTTTAAATCAAAATGCATCGTCGAGGATATTTCAGTATAAATTAATAAACGATATGTTGATAATTCGAACAATATTTCAATGAGTACATGTTAGCTGTGCAAGCATTATATACGCTATAATACTTAAGAAGTCTATGTTTCGGAGACTAACTCTATTGGGTATGGTAGTCATTATCCTCCAGTATATTTATAAATTATAATATTGTGCACGTTTCTTATTTCAATATAGATAGATAAACAATATGTTGAAGAAGGGAGCAAAAATGTTACCGCTATAGTAATTGTCAACTATTAGCAGTTCGAAAATAACCGGTATTATATTTAAGCAGAAGCTGGATTGAATCAAAGAAGCTATCAAAATACATAATAATAATGATATTACAATATGCCGTATACTTGAATAACTAGTTATGATAAATGAGGATTATATTCTATTTGTTCAAAAATTATGTTTCATTAATTTTACAAATTACTTTACATTAATAGCTATATACCATTAAGGAGCAGAATGGCTTAATGGTTGAGTTGCAATGCCAATGGGCCTGGGTTCCAAATCCCTCTCGCTGACAGACCTTTATTTAACCTGCTAGCGACCGGAGATGGATCCTATGGGATCTAGGACACTCCTGGGGCTCACTTAGCCTATGTAAAGTGGGTACTCAAAATAAGGGGGGGAATGTGGCGGTTTAGAGGACAAATCAAAACCGTTGGCCAGCCAAGAAGCAGTATAGTCTGTACTACGTACTGAACCGCAAACGCTTCATGAGTAACAGCGGTACAGGTTACGTACTTATAGAAATAGCAAGAAAATTGTCAACATTGATAAGTATTTGAAAGTATTGATAAGATTATTTATTGATGACAATTTATTTAAACTATTGTTTTTTTCTGGACGTGGATCCTTTACTTCCTGGAGACAGATGTGTTTCTTTTCAAAACTTAAAAAAATCAAAACCTATGTTAAATGTAGGAATTTTATTCCATATCAATGATGATTCCCTTTTTTCTCATAATGAACTTACAATACAGCGTTATTATTAGAACTAGTAAGTTATAGCATTAAAAACTTTCGTTCCAAAGAAAACCATTAAATTGAATTAATGATAAATAAGGTAAAACATATTATAGAAGACAAAAAAATGCTTTATACAAATAACTGATCTCGTAGGACGAAGGAAGCCATCATTATATCAGATCATATTTAATATTTTAAATAGTTACTTATGTGTATATTATGAACTTTAAACATTTTTCTTTTTATTCTTTCTCACTAATTAATTAAATGTAATTATTTTAGACTCTAATAGCTTACAATACCTGCATTGTTAGTCCATAGGGAGTTGTCCCAGAATAAATAAAGACATTATTATTAATATAAGGAAGAAATAGTTGGAGGTGCAGTCAATAAAAACACCTAAATAAGTGTAAATTATTTGTTGTGTGCCGACGTTTCGGCCTACAATGTAGGCCATCTTCAGGGCGAATAAAACACGCAGCGGCTAGGCGAGCTACGGCCCAAGTCCACTTCAAACAAAAAAAACTTGGGCCATAGCTCGCCTAGCCGCTGCGTGTTTTATTCGCTCTGAAGATGGCCTACATTGTAGGCCGAAACGTCGGCACACAATAAATAAGTTACACTTATTTAGGTGTTTTTATTGACTGCACCCCCAACTATTTCTTCCTTACATTAGAAGATACAGTCGATCAATGCTTCTCAAACATTATTATTAATATTTAATGACAGGCTCGGTTACATGAAGAAAACCATCACACGATTAAATTAGGCCATACTTAACATTTATAATAATCAAACATATGCATTTTTTAAATTTTAAAAATTCATTAAATATATTATGAATACTTGGCTGCAGGTTTGATATTATATTTACAAATATCGTTAATTGTTAAAATATGTTATTAAATTAGAATATAATACATTTTTTTTTTTTTTTTTTTTTTATCAGAACACTCAAACTGACCAAATGTATAATAAATTTCGGTTCATTTATTTTCGAGAAGATTTACTTTTTAAAATTCTCTTATTCGAAGCTTCTATTTATAAGTAACTACAATGAACAATATCATAATAAACTATATATACAATAGCATTATCGCCTGGAGTTAACCTAGTTAACTAGTTAGGTTAACTAGTTAACCTAACAGAGATAAAAACAAGTATAATAGTTTTTTCACGTGCATACAGTATTAACAATTACTTTATTTGATTTCGTTGTTCGAGAACTTTATAGTGATGTATCCTTGTATCACAGATAATTGTAATTTAATTCCTGTTATGTATTTTATTGAAATCCGCTATATCCATATCTGAATAATTAAGTGTACCTCTAAAAAGATATGCATTGCTATTATACAAATAATAATAGGTTAGTTAGTGATTTAAAATTTAGCATTTTAATTGCAGTTATTATTTTGACATTATATATTTGCTGCTACAATAAAATTATGAGTAAGGCGACCAAATAGGTTTATCAGAAAATTTTCATGAACGTCTAAATGCTATAAAATGGTATAATTTGAATATTCACAGAAGAATGGAACATAAAATTTGATGGATCATGATTATAATTTAAAAACCGATAAAAGTGAACAACAGATCTTAAAGGTCAGAAAGATAAAATAAGACAAATAGTCGTACTCCGTAATAATGAAGACTTCCTCAGATTTTATATTGAATATGATATTGAAGCTTCGAGTAAAAAAATATTTTAAATAAAGTATTAATTCATATTCAGAAAAATATTGTTTAACGGAAATATGTAGTTGTTATATTATTGCTTTATTTTGCAGATAAATTATAATAATAATCAGAAAGCATATTATAAGATTATCAAAAAGTTGGTTCATAAATACAAGAGTAACCTCAACATTCCTAGCGATGTAATCGAAAAGAACCTATAGTTTAATGGACAATAGTTGTGCAGGTGTTGTCCTAGATCACGCTCAACCGCTAGATTCCACCCCTTATATTGAGGGTTCCTCTTCTATAGTGGCTGGGTGAGCCCCAGGATGCTCATAGATCTCATAGGGTCCATCTCCGGCTGCTAACAGACTAAATAAAATTTGCCGGCAGCGGAAATTGAATAAGGATTTTCGGTATAGCAACTGAGTCACACTGCTCCCTTGATAAACAGCAGGTATTAATAATTTGAACACAACTATAAGCATTAAACATTTAAAAATGACCTGCACAGAATCCACATTTGGCTGGCCGGCCTAATCCCCACTGCACCTTCCTACAACCACCTCAGATTTCGCAATGGTCGTTTTGCAAATAGTTGAGCAATAAAATTAATAATTTTTGTGTTTTAAAAAACAAAGTTTGCTAAATGGCAAATGGTAATAATTTTAAGCCAGCTTAAAGCTTGAAAAATGACCTGCGGAAATCCACATTTGGCTGGATGGCCATCGATAAGGCAGACTTTTCCCCACCTCAGGCACGTTCCTACAATCGCCTCCGATTTTTCCAAAAGCCGTTTTGTAAATAGTTGAACTATGATAATAATTTTTTGTATTTAAACAAACTGAAGTTTGATAAATATCTAATGTTAATAATTTGAAGAAAACATGAAGCATGAATTTTTTTTTTAAATAACCAGCGCGGAATCTGCCTTTTGCTTGCCGGCCATAGAGAAGTCAGGCTCTTTTCCCCAGCGCACTTTCCTACAACCGCCTTCATTTTCGATATACTTAGTTGTTTTATGAATATTCAGACAATAACAGTAATAATTTATTATTCTTAGACACTTAAAGTTTAATAAATAGCAAGTGTTAATAATTTGAAGACAACTTAAAGCATGAACATTTTTAAAATAACTAGTGCAGAACCCGCCTTCGGCTAGCCAGCCATAGAAAAGGTAGTACCTTTCCCCCACCTAGGCACCTTCCTGCAACCGCTTCGATTTAGCAATGGTTGCTTTGTAAATAGTTGAGCTATTATATAAATAATTTTTGTATTTAAGTAAAACATTTTTTGATAAATAGCAAGTGTTAATACTTTGAAGAAAACCTGAAGCAGGAAAAGTTTCAAAATAACCGGCGCAGAACCTACATTACGCCGCTCGGCCATTGAGAAGGCAGGGCCTTTTCCCCGCCGCGCCTTCCTACAACCGCCTGGGGGGATTCCGCAATGGGCATTATGTTAATAGTTGAGCAATAATATTAGTAATTTTTTTAATTTAGACACTAAAAGTTAAATAAATGGCAAGTGATTATAACTAAAAGTATGAAATTCTTTAAATTAACTAGCGCAGATTTCGCCTTAGGCTAGTCGGCCATAGAAGAGGCTGGCCCTTTTCCCCACAGTTCCTACATACAACCGCCTCGGATTTCGCAATGGTCGTTATATTAATAGTTGGGCAATATTATTAGTAATTTTTGAATTTAGACACTAAAAGTTTAATGAATGACGAGTGTTTATAACTTAAAGTATGAATTTTTTAAAAAATAACCAGCGCAGAATCCACATTTGACTGAACGCCATAGAGAAGGCAGGCCCTTTTCCCCACCGCGCCTTCCTACAACCGCCTCGGATTTCGCAATGGGCATTATGTTAATAGTTGAGCAATAATATTAGTAATTTTTGAATTTAGACACTAAAAGTTAAATAAATGGCAAGTGGTTATAACTAAAAGTATGAAATTCTTTAAATTAACCAGCGCAGATTCCGCCTTAGGCTAGCCGGCCATAGAGAAGGCTGGCCCTTTTCCCCACCACACCTTCCTACAACCGCCTTGGATTTCGCAATGGTCGTTAAGTTAATAGTTGAGCAATAATATTAGTAATTTTTTAATTTAGACACTAAAAGTTAAATAAATGGCAAGTGATTATAACTAAAAGTATGAAATTCATTAAATTAACTAGCGCAGATTTCGCCTTAGGCTAGTCGGTCATAGAAGAGGCTGGCCCTTTTCCCCACAGTTCCTACATACAACCGCCTCGGATTTCGCAATGGTCGTTATATTAATAGTTGGGCAATATTATTAGTAATTTTTGAATTTAGACACTAAAAGTTTAATGAATGATGAGTGTTTATAACTTAAAGTATGAATTTTTTAAAAAATAACCAGCGCAGAATCCACATTTGACTGAACGCCATAGAGAAGGCAGGCCCTTTTCCCCACCGCGCCTTCCTACAACCGCCTCGGATTTCGCAATGGGCATTATGTTAATAGTTGAGCAATAATATTAGTAATTTTTGAATTTAGACACTAAAAGTTAAATAAATGGCAAGTGGTTATAACTAAAAGTATGAAATTCTTTAAATTAACCAGCGCAGATTCCGCCTTAGGCAAGCCGGCCATAGAGAAGGCTGGCTTTTTCCCCCACCGAACCTTCCTCCAACCGCCTTCGATTTCACTATAGTCGTTTTGTAAATAGTTAAGCTACTTTATTAATGATTTTCGTATTTAAATAAAAGTTTGATAAATGGCAAGTGTTATTAATTTGAAGACAACGTGAAGCATGAAACTTAGAAAAATGACCTGCGCCGAATCCGCATTTGCTTGGCCGGCCATCTTCAGATTTCGCAATTGTCGTTTGATAAAAAATATTCGAACACTATTAATTTAAAAAAAAAACACTTAAAATCATTATTACGATAATGCTTGACTGCGTTTAATGTTATGGCATAATATTATTATTATTTAATAATATACATAACTAGATGCTAAAAATAATTCTAACAAATCAAATTTCAGCATAAGAGCCTTGCTAATTAACATATATTTAAATTTTTTTTTACTTTAAAAACAATAGAGAAGCTATTATAGAGTTAATAGTTATTCTGTAAGGATACGGTTAATTTGTACATTGTTATTTAGTTGCAATGAATAAATGAATATACAATCCAATCACAAAATAACTTCCTCAATACGAAGTAAGTGATGTCATATTGTCACGTCATCTAATATGCGATTTGTTAAGTATGAATGTTAGTATTGAAAGGCATGATTTATTTGATTTTTTAATATGTTTAACTTTTATATAATATCTGTTTTTTATAAATATCTATAATATCTGCTTCAAAAACAAATAAGTTAATGAACTAAAAATTAAAGCAAAACAGGATGAGTAAGACTATAGGTGACATATGAAAGTCTTTAGTATGATTATGTGCCATTAATGTAACAATAATAATTTAAATATGACAGTAATAAATACAGATTTGTGGAAAGATCTTGGAAACCCCCCCCCGCCACCTCATGACAATACAGTATTCGTTAATATTCACCGCCTTATCTAAAGTAAATTCCTAAAAACCGCTGATATTTTTACCAGTATTTTTTTTTGGTGGTTAATTGTACACCTATCAAAAAGTATTTTGAAGGCATATTCTTCAAAAAGTAATGTTTGAACCAAACTATGATGACCAACCAACCATTTTTAGCAAATCAACGGTACATTTTTATTTACGTCTGTATTATGTATTATATCGATTTAGGTTGATTCTAAGAACCTATTGAAAAAGACATTACTGAGCCCCTCTTTCAATGAAAATTTTAACCAATAATAAATATATAAAATGATTTTGCCGAATAAAATCAATGATATCGGAATCGTAAAGTATATATTGAATTTAAAACAAAATAAATTTCAAAAAGAAGATGGCCGCGTGACCTATAAACTTAATATTGTTGATCGAGTTTTAATACTGAGTAATTTCTCTGCTTGCCTTCATTCATGTCATAATGAATCTTTCATTATATTTAATTGTCCTGTTACATTACAGTTTAAATTTCACAAATCTAAATTTATATCTCTATATAAGTTTTCCCTTTATCCATGAAAAGTTTAATCAATAATATTTATATAAAATAATTGTAGTCATATAATCAACGAAACTGAATTTTTATGTATTTATAGGATTTAACAAAATAAAGTTTAAAATTTTGTTTTTAAACGTAAACTTGTTTATTAAACATGTTAGATATAACACGAACTTTATTGGCAAGTTTGCTTATCAGGGTACGAAGCTGTTAAGTTAACAGTAGATATAATGCCTTTCGTGCCAGGTTCACTTATGACTGCAACTAGACACTGCACGCGAACCAACTTGCTAAGCACGGGCCTTTAATAACCCTTTCTATCTAAGTCACCTCCTTAAGTTATAAGTTGTAAGTATGGAGAGAAACACTAGAACGATGTAGAGGGGAATTTGATAGCTTTCAATAGTAATTACTACTTAGATAATAGAAAATTAATGACTGACTAACTAAGGGCTATAGGTTCCGTATTCAATTTGAAATAATTATAAAGGCTCGATGCCGATACAATCTCTGCTTATATAACTAAATTACATAAAACCTAATAAAAGTATATACTTATATATCTCTTTTATGAATAACGAAAATTAAACGTTTAATAAAGAAGTGATGAAATATGTTAATCAGGATCATATTGGTACATGAATTATATTAATAAATTGTCGCTTTTTTGACAGCTGAGAGCAAACAGCACAAGACATTAATAAACACAGAATGGAATCGCCCGAAGACAATTTTTACAAATACTTGTGTTACTCAGACAAGCCTACAAGCACAGATCAGGGCTGGACATAACCAATAAACATATCAATAAAAAATTTCCCTAAAGAAGAGGAAATGTGTAATATAAAAATAAAAGTAAAAAATACTAAACAAATTTTATTTTTAACTGTGAAAAATATAAACATAATAATGTAATAAAATATTTAAAATTGAATTTGACTAAAGAAGAACGAAATGCACAAACCAACAATATACTAATTATATAACAATGACAGTTAAACAATTAGTGAATTAAACAATAAGACAATTGTGGGTTGGTTCGCAATTAGACTGAAAAGAGGTACCCCCCTAAAAGTGTAACAATTACAGTGAAAATAAAAAATCTGAAAAATATAAAACTAGTGTGTAAAAAAAAAGGTATTACATTGTGTAGTAGAAACTTTAGAACCGAATTTGACAGAGGGAAAACGCCAAGAAAGCATGTAATATGCCAAATACACAATAATAGGAGTTAATAATAGGTGTAATGCCGGTTACAGGTAATTCTAAAATTGACTAAAATAATTTAGGTTTGTTATATTTTAAAAACGGTAACACAAAATTAAAAAAAACTGTATCACTACAACTCTCAATTCAAGGGCTTAATAACGAACGGATTCATTTCATAACTTTAGTAAACGCATAACTGGATTCTATTAATAATGGAATTTAGAACTATTGGACGTCATCAACAATCCTTGATAAATACAAACATCATCATTTCAAACTGAAACCAGCGTTTAAGCAAATCCTTATTTTATTGTATTTTTTTATGAATAAATAAACTAAATCGGACAAAAAGTATAGTTTATTTTTGAAATCGTTCGGGATGATACATTACAAAAACTATAATTAGTAATATACTTTAATTTTAAAATGTTTATTCTTAGAAAAGGCAATCGCTTATTGATAAAAAAATTTGGACATTTTTAAAATCTAGCATCATACGAGTTGACTAAAAAATAAAGCAGAAATGTCGAAATTAATTTGTTCATCATGTTTTTATAATTATATAGGGACCAAACTCGAAGGATTTTTCAGTGTGTGGTCTCATCATTGCTAAGGGAAAAATAAAGTCTTAAAATGTAATTACCTCAATTCAAGAGGCAGGAACTATGCTTCTCATAAATCCTTTATTTGTAACCATATCACACTGTTTGGTATTAATACTACGATGGAACTATTTTAGATCACCTATAGGGTTTAAATTTAAGAATTGTAATCAGTTGATTAAATTAACGGTTAGTTCTTCTATGCTGACCAGATAATATACCGTGGGTAATATGTATATACGTATATATAATCTTATGTAATGCTCACGTTGAAGAGTGAACTAGAATTATAATAAATATTTAATTTTGGAGAGAAAAGATAGGCCCTCGGCCGGGATCCTATCTTTTCCCGGAATCCCGGCCGAGGGCCTATCTTGTCTCTTTAAAAATAAAAATATTTCATTTATACTTAGATATGCTTAACATACATCTCAATATTAATAGAAAAAATTACAAATCGAGAACCGATATTTTTCAATAATAAAATTTTAATGATTTATTTCTATATTTATTAACAGCACGTTTAACACTACTTTATTTTAGTCCAGTTTTATTATTATTTTATTATTATTATTATTATTATTTTAATTCTAGTAAGTAAATTATTTTTTATTGACGAAATATTAAAAAATATATACGTATTTACAAATTTTAAATTGTACTTGAGAAATGTATGGTAAACGAATTCTTCAATTTAAGTAAAAATCCTGTTTATGTTTGTTTTTATATCAATGTAATTCATTATATACTTTTAAATTATCTATAAACTGTACATATAAAAAACATCGAAATATCTATTGTCTTATATAATATGGCTGATTTCAACATAGATAGTAACATAAATCAAACATAAGTATTTTTTTAAATTGATATTAGATAGCAGTCATGATCAATCATGATAAATTCAGTGATATGGTCTGTAATTCTTAATAACACGTTTATCACTAATTTATTTAAACTCTTGTTTTAATATTTTTTTTAAGTAAACGAACCTCAAAGTTTATTTCATCCTCAAGTAAGCATTATCTTTTTTATTGAATGAGCATTTTTTTTTAAATATTCAGAAATATTAAGCTATTCCTAAGAAATATTGGGTAACGGTATTATTCAATTTAATGTAATTTGCCATGTCAGAGAAGTATTTATATGATTCATTATATATTTTTAAATTACCTACAAAGTATATATTAGTAACATCGTAATATCTATTGCAAAAGACTGTTTAGAAGATGGCTGATTTGAACAGACAGAGTAACAGGAACCAAACATAAGTATCATTTTGTATCTTACCTTTTCATTATTTTTTAAAATAGATTTTATTAAGTCATTAGTAATTCATTTGTGACTTTCTCTCATTCATTTATTTTTAATAATAAAATATACAGAGATATCTATTTTAATTCTTAATAATACCCTTAGCCGATAATTTAATTTAGTTAGTAATGATATTCTTCAATTTAATGTAAAAACGCTCAGGGAAGTAACTATATTATTCATTATATATTTTTAAATTATGTATAAAGTATATCTAAGTATCATCGTAATATCTACTGTGATATATAAATAAATAAAGACTGTTGAGAAGATGCCTGACTTGAACAGCGAGAGTAACATCAAACAAACATAAATATTTTTTTTAAAATTGGTATTAGATCATTAATAGCAGTGATTTTTTCCTTTATTAATTTTTTAATAATAACAAATTCAGTGATATGTTCTGTAATTCTTAATAATACGTTTATCAATTTCAGCTTTTTTAAATATTTTTTTATGTAAACGCGCTTCAAAGTTGATTTCATTCCCTAGTAAGTACTTTTCTTTTAATGATCATTTCAATAAAATTAATGAGAAATATTAGATTAATCCAGAGGAATATAGGGTAATGATATTGTTCAATTTAATGTAAAAACACTCTTGTATTTTTTACCTTATCAGAAGAGTATCTATATGATTTATTATATATTTATAAATTATTTATAAAGTATATATTAGTAGCGTCGTAATATCCATTGCATAAGACTGTTTAGAAGATGGCTGATTAGAAAATCAAGAGTAACAGAAGTTTTTTTTTTTTAAATTAATATTAGATCTTCAATCGTTGGCAGAACTTTTATTTAACCTGTTTGCAGTAGGAGATAGACCATATAGGATGTAGGACCCTCCTAAGGCTCACCCAGCCTCTATAAAATATTATGAAAATAGGGTCCCCAAAATAAGGAAAAAAATCGGGCGGTTCAGCGTGACCAAGGACATAGCAGAATCTTTGCCCATGAAACAGTACAGTCTCTACCATGTACTGAACCCGACTCGTTCATGGGTTGTAGTGGTACAGGTTAAGTTAATAGTTTTGATTTTCTCCTTCACTAATTTAATAAAAATCAATTCTTTAATTTATAATATGTTCATCACTAATTTATTTTATCGCTTGTTATAATATTTTGGTTTAATGTAAAACCACCACATCAAAGTTTATTGAGAAATGTTCAGTCATTCTCAGGAAATATAGGGTAATTCGATGCGAAAACACTCATGTATTTTCCTAGAGAAGTATCTATATGATTTATTATATTTTTTTTTTAAATTAACTAAAAAGTATACATCAAAAACTTCATAACATCCATTACCAAAAACTATTAATGTGATGGCTCATTAAAACACCATTTGTAATATGAGGAAAAATAAGTATTTCCTTATGAAGAAAAAATTTCTTATTACATTTTTTAAAATTGGTGTATTGATCGTTCCCAACATTCTTACGTTGTACTGTCACCATCTACCCCTTCATCTGTCACTCCACTAAACCATCATAACGGATCAGAATTGATGGTTAGTCGCTCTGACCTCTAAGGCACTAAACTAATGTACTGCTTTTAATATACAAACATTAACTAAGATATTAATTTATTCTTTATCAATCACTTAATTTAAATCTTAATCTTTATCAATCATACACTTAACGCTAAATATAAGTACTGAAAATTTTTTTAAATAATTTAGAAAGTAATACAGTCGTAACAAATGCAATACCTAAGTATCATTAACGCATAACGTTTAACTGATGAAAAACTTATTTTCTAATAGAAATGATAACCTACCACAGACCATAAATAAAAGCAAAAGAAATATGTTAGCTAAATATTTTTATTTTTTTAAATAAATTAAAATGTATAGATTAATATTCAATGGGCATATTTTCATTTAATTTGACTGCAATACTTTAAATATATTTCGAAGATAAATTCAAAAACACGGAGAGTAACATTAGAGCATTTAAGGTTTGTTTTTTTTGGTTGATAGTAATTCTATTATGTATACTTTCACTATGGAGAATAATTTTATGAGGAAAAAAGCTAAATTACGGCTTAAAACATGTATTTTAATGATTAGGCGCTTTTATTATAAAAATCAAACTTAATTCTTTTTTTAATGGAGGTTTTTTTTTTTTTATAATTTCAAGTTAGATGCGGAGAATTAAGCGGGCAATAATTTAACATTTAAAAAAATATTAATACTACAAATTTAAATGTCATTATATCATCATTATTGTAACTATTTATTTTTATTTTTTCTAAACATACCACAGTTTATGATTTCTGATACTTGACACTAATAGAGATGTTTATTCTATTCTTCAGCTAAAAAAAGTTTTTCTATTCAATAAAAATTACTTCCTTATTTTTCTTAAACAACAAAGTAACATATAATATGTTCAACAACTTTTAACAAAGGACCAAATACCTATCACGATTAACAAAAAAAACCGTTAATATTTTCCATTATTGTAGTTTGTAATTTCTTTTATTAATTTTAATTGTTTATACACTGTATTTTAATTAATTTAGGGTACATACAATTAAAGTTTTCTCCAAATCACTCTTCTGGTTGTATAATTTTATAGGTAATAGAAATAATTTATTTAGGTACAGATGTAGTAATATTCAAATTAAAATTTCATTAAATCGCCTTTAGTACATCTTCTGTTTTTTTTTCCTAATACATAGACATACTGCATATCTAATGATTACTAATTTTTACCACTAATAGAGATGTTTATTCTATTCTATTCAGCTAAAAAGAATTTTTCAATAAAAAAAAAAACAAAAAACCTTTCATTTTCTTTTTTATCAACCACAAACGTAACATATTCATTGTTCTATTATTTTTTCCTGTATTAAAAAAATAAATTCGGTCTATTACAAATTACAACAACCAATGATATAAGCCTAGAAAATTTAAAAAAATATACTTTTTAATTAATTTCAACGAATTATTTATAGGTAGAGGTCACAAGATTTTCTTAAGGAATTAGTATGTTTTAAAAGCACCTTTATTAATATTTATTTATTATTAATATTATAAAAATTCATTATGATAATAAACTCACGCCGGGGTAGGAGGCCTCGCAGATGTGTACATGATCAAAGGGCTACTGAGCCTAAACTGATCCCCACCAGTCCTCTATCGAACGCTGTATCCTAGGAGACGCATCTTTAGGATATTACTAGAATTAATATTTACTATAATAATAACAAAAAAACAATAATTTATCGAACTCAATTAAATCACTCTACAAAAGCGAATTCGATGAAATTTATTGTAGATTATTTCAATCCACTAGGCCCAATCTTCAAGAGTTACTTACCAACAACATTAAGATTTAATTACTAATTAATAGTGTCCTCATTAGATTAGTTTGGATAGATAGTAGGGCAAAATGAATTATTAAAAAACTCATCAGGTATATCTTTATATACAAATTTCTTCTGTGTATGTGTAAGTCATTGAACTCCTACTAAGCGGTTGGGAATATTTTGATGACATTTTTTGTGAATATTCAAGCGAATTGGATGATGAGTTAGGTTTCTTAATGTTAGGTGCAGATTATAGTATTAAAAGTAGTCAATTTGCATTGGATTCGGCTGACAGTGCAACGGTTTATTTATTAGCTTATCACATAGTAATGAAACGGTATTTTGTCTATAATTAAAAAAAAATATGAAAAATCGGTTATATTTTCCATTGTTATTATTTATAATTTGTTTTGTTAATATTTATTGCCATACACAGAATTTTAAATAAAGTGAAACTTTTATTTTATCACCCCAAAATTTTTCGCTATCTTTCACAGTGATAGTGATGGGCCAGAAATCACGAACTGTTACTTTTTCACTGTTACTCAAAAGTCACAGGTCTACCTGTGATTGGAAATTCATCAGTAACAGTTCCAAACTGTTCTTCAGATATGGGAACTGGTCGTCGGTGATCGGTGATCGGCGATAGAACGCGAACAGAATTGAAGTGTGATTGTTATTGTGACTGCAGTAACAGTTCTAAACTGTTCTTCGCATTTGATAACTGGCCGTCGGGGAACGGAAATGAAGTGTGATTGTTATTGTGACTACAGTAACAGTTCTAAACTGTTCTTCGCATTTGAGAACTGGTCGTCGGGGAACGGAATTGAAGTGTGATTGTTATTGGGACTACAGCAACAGTTCTTAACTGTTCTTCGCATTCGAGAACTGGTCGTCGGGGAACGGAATTGAAGTGTGATTGTTATTAGAACTACAGCAACAGTTCTTAACTGTTTTTCGCATTAGGGAACTGGTCGTCGGCGAACGGCATTGAAGCGTGATTGTGACTACTGTGATTTAGGTGAAATGAGTGATTACTGTCGTAAGGGATTTGCACCCTTGGAAAACCTTTTTCTATAGTAATAAACTCTGATAGGCTGCTACCTTAATTTGATTCAATTAATTTTATGTAGAAAATTAACTGCACAGTAATAAATTTAAAGTATATTTGAATGTTTGAATAAAAGGGGAAGTCAGATATTTATTTACAGCTTGTTTATTGAAAAGTATAAATATTTACTTGTAAATTACCTTTACAAAAAATAATGGTAGTATTAGTAGGTACTACTATGTAGGGGGGGAGAGCAAGGGGGGCACGTGCCCTCCCAGACGGGTTTTTTTTTTGTACTGAGGAGCATCCATTACAGTACATACTTATAGGCAAATCACAAGATCATAGTTGTTAGAATATATGAATAAAATAACAGAAAGAACATGAGTGAAACTATTGTTTTGATATTTTAATAAACCTTTGAAACCTCTCTATAAATACTACAAGTTTATTTCTAAGTTATTGTTGATTTTTTTCCCCATCTGCCCGAAAGAAATTCTGGATCCGCCCCTGGGAGAAGGGGATCCACCCAGTCTCCCTGAGGTTTTCCGGCCACCAAAAGTTTTCCTATCCGTTTTTTCGGTTGCAATCTAAGATTTACCCTAATCAGACATGTCCTTACAATATATCAAGAAGTAAGTCAATACCACTCCGTCAACAAACACAAACGGCTTATATTCCAAAAAAAGTTTCGGCTAGTCAAAAAACCAAAATTGATGAGGCTTTCCAACCATTTTCTATTGTTGAGGATGAAGGATTCGTTGAATACACCTATACATTAAATCCTTCTTATACATTACCAAGTCGAAAAGTATTGAGTAAAACTATGCTTCCAGCAAAATTTAAAGAGAGCTTAGTTAACACTAAATATAAAATTGGTAAAGCTAAAACTGTATGCTTAACAACTGATAGTTGGACTTCCATGAACACAGACAGTTTTATTGCTGTTACAGCACATTTCATTGATGATGAGTTTGCATTTCATTCAGTAATACTACAGTTAAAACAGCTTCATGAGAGCCACTTCTGTAAATCTGGGAGATGCCCTCAGAGAACTTGCCAGAGTTTGGGACATAGGACAGAAGGTAATGCTGGTAGTATCAGATAATGCCAGCAATATAACAAAAGCTGTGAGAGACATCGTAGAATGGAAACATTTTGGTTATTTGGCTCACAGTATAAATTTGGTAGTTAAAGATGGACTAAGTGCTAATCCAAATGTTGACATGCTTCTACACAAAATAAGGAGCATTGTTTCCTATTTCAAAAGAAGCACGACATCTACAGAAAATTTAATCATGTACTAAATAAAAAATAATGACCCTAAAAATCCTCCTAAAAAACTCATTCAAGATGTTCCTACAAGATGGAACTCGACGTTTCTGATGCTCAAACGGTTTGTCTTACTTCACGGATCTTTGTAAGCAACCGTAGCCTTACTGGATAAAGATTTACCAGCTCTATCTCAACGTGAGTGGAAAATGGCTTGTGAACTAATGATATGTTTGAAGCCATTATTCAGCATAACAGAAAGTGTCAGTGGGGAGAAATATGCAACAGCATCTTTAGTAATTCCATTGTATAACTCTCTTAAAGTCGTCATTTCTAAACTTAAACTGAAGAATTTTTCCCCAGATATTCAGGCTGTTGTTGACTGTTTTTCAAAAGGACTAATGGATCGTTTTGACCCATACGAGAACAGCCAAAATCTTACTTTAGTCACATATCTGGGCCCAAGGTTTGAAAACCTTTGCTTTTCACACCCTGAGACTACTGAAAAGGTAAAGAAAAGAGCTGTGGGCTTAGTGGCATCACAGATGAGGACAGCTGTAAGCACCAAAGAAAAATTAAATGAGACTCCTCGCAATGAAAACATTCAAAGCAAATCCAAAGATGAATTGTCTGTATTTGCAAGCTTAGAAGAACTTTTATCCAAGAAAAAAAAACAGGAACGAATGAATCACGAGCCATCGTAGAAATAGATCGATACGTAGAAGACGAGAACTTGGACAGACATGGTGATCCACTTTTGTGGTGGAAAACTGAAGGGCATCAGTATCCGCACCTGAGGGAAATTGTACAAAAGTATTTTTGTTGCTTGGCTACTTCTGTCCCCTGTGAAAGAACATTTTCAAAAGCAGCAATGTTCATTTCAGCGAGAAGAAACAGACTATGTGGCAATGATGCTAAAATGCTTGTATTTTTAAACCAAAATCAGGAATATAAAGACCGAAAAACAGCACATAGGAAGGAAATGCCTGATGAGCAAAATGATGCAGAAGATCACTTAGATAAAATCATAAATCACTTATTGAATTATCATTGATTCCTTACACTCGGTTTGTTTATTCGAATAATAAAAATCTTTACTGGAGGATTTAGTTTTTTTTTTTATCTTTTACCCATAAAAGTCTATGATACTTATCTTTATTATCTTGTAACAATTTAACCCATTCCAAACCGTGTTTGCAGTAACAGTAATGTGCAATTATCATTTATTCTGAGTAAACTAGTCCTCGAAATAAGATTTTTCTTGAACTAATGAAATCTGTAAAGTACAAGAAAACAAAATTTGGCATTGGTATTACTGTGTACCAAAAAATCTAAAAACATATTTTTTAAAAACTTTTTACTACTTTTTAAAAATTTTCTTTGCATTATATTCTGTTCTTTATTATTGAAAACAAAATAGCGATTTTATATTATCTAACTATTTTTGAAATAAATGTTTATGCATTTTTTAATGATGTATTTTCATTTCACCTTGCATTGCACACTTGGTAAAAATTTTAATAAAACTTTCCCGCATACACCCGGTGTGCAATGATCTTATTTATGTGAATTCACTTACGAATTGGGTGATTTATATAGTAAACGTTTTTTTATTAAAAATAATTTAATAATAATTAAAAATTAAAAATATAAAGGAAAACAAATGTTCGCACCTGGGGACCGTGTTTGAAAAAATAGTCATCTTGAATGGGTTAAATCATAAGAGCAAATTTTACGTTATATAGGATATTGAAAATAATTCTATCTGTTTTTATATTGACAGGATTATGATGAATTATACAAGTAATTATTATCCTTATAATGCATATTCTGTGATCGTTATATTCAAGATGTGGAATTAAGTACGTCGGCGCAATCACTGTTGGTAGCGTTTCGACAGAATCACGAATCACAGTTAGTAGCAGTTAAGAAATCACAGTAACGGTTAGAACTATTACTGAAAAGTAGCAGGTAAGCCCATCACTAATCTTTCAGCATGTCGTGTTACAGCTGGAGAAGGGGTAAAGTGAAAGGCGCATGACAGGACGGCCTAGGCCAATATGGCGGCGCCTAGTCAGCTGATCATGTAGCATTTATATTCTCACTTATTTCTGCAAGTGTTCCGCGGTATTTGGGTGTTTTGATCTGTGTGTTAATGTAAATATTTATTTACTTTATCGTAAATGCGTTATGTTCATTAACTTTAAATAAAATTGAACAAAAACGACATGTTTACTAATAACAAATCTCTTCAAAGACTATCAGATCTTTTTATCACTGTGTATTAATTTTAAATTATAATAATATATTTAATTATTTTTATACGCTAAGGCATAATAGTTTACAAAACCTGTATTGCTATTCTAAAGGAAGTTGTCACAGAATAAATAAAGACATTATAATTATTATTATTATCTTGTTCTTTTTCTCGGTTCCTACCAGAGAATGGACCTATCAGGACATAAGCCAAGGGTTAGGCTAGAGTTTGTATAATGATAAAATTCATCAATGATATATAAAATACATCAATGTATAATCATAAACAAACACTTTATTGTGAATATTCCTCTTATATAATTATCTTACTTTTTAATATGCGTTTATCATTTAAATGATTGTATTTTTGCCTTTATCATCTAAATGATTATGTATTCCGTGCTCTAATACGCAAGTTGAAATTACATTTTATAATCGAATATTTTGTCTTCTATTGATTTCCCATTATCATTCCCATTTTTCAATAATTAAGTTAAGATTAAAAACGCAATTTTAATACCATAAATCTAATTATTTTCCAATTTTTTTTAGTTAAATGCCTACAAACCGAAAAAATTTCACTTACATCGTGGTTTCATAAAACCTTAAATTTAAGGTAAACTAATGTTTACTTCAAATCACTCTTCCTATTTTATTCCTAAATTTAAATTGTTCTAATTACCTATTTCAATCAAAAGCAATAAATAGGCATTCTATAGAGGCATAAACAAGCTTTATAGTTATGTTACAATGAAAAAGCCTATGAAATTAGTAGCTTAAGAATTCTTATCTTTTCCTGTCAATACTAATTAAATTTTTATTACTTCATATAAATGATTATAATGTTATACAAAAGTTATAATTTCTATCATACATAAGAGAAAATGAGCTAATTGAATGTAACTAATCAGCAGATAATATTATCAATATTTTTCGACTTTTTTGTATATCACAAACAATTTTTTTCATTATAAGTTAATAATTTAATCATTCTAATTATGCAACAGAAATATCCTATAAAAATTCTAATAAGCAAACTATTTATTAATAATTGAAATTTCACCTTGAAATTAAAAAAAATTTACCATTATTATAATTTGTTTAAATAAGTACAACATAATGTGCAAGGGAAATTTTTCATTCTAAAGTTATTTCTTCAATAAATTAATTAATAATTTAAATAAATATTAAGTATATGCTCCTGTTTAGAAGAGACAAAATTATTATTTAATGTACAATTAATCACCATAAAATGTTTTTAGTATATATTACTATTTTCGGGTATATTTTTTAAATACTAATCGGATTTACTCCATTTTTTTTTTTTAATATTCTTTAGAACTATATTTTTTTAAGGTTCACTACAAATTATGACGTACCAAAATAATTATCCGAAGAGACACTGAAGAGGAATAATAGGCTAGATAAGATATATAAATAGGCACATAAAGAAACAATACACAGTAACGACACAATCAAGAATTTTACCCTTGTCAAAACTGATTTCATACTTGATTATTAAAATGTAAAAAATAAATTTTCTATTAACTCAAGAGACGATCGGTCATAGAGAAGTTTTCTTGTGTTTTCAACAATATCTGTATCAGTATGGTCCATAAGTTCCCAGCCTGTCCTGCTTCCCCTCCTTCAAAGGTGCCGGGACCCGGACGCCTATGAAGGTCCATGCCTGCTCACTCCATTCCATCGCCCATTGGAAGCTGTCACTTTTGAAACAATCCAAGTTGTGGAATCTGAATTGTTGTTTGACCGGCGACTGAAAGCCAAGGAACTAGTAGAGAGGTTGGGGTTTTCAGAAACAAGTGCTTTGAGGATCATCAAAGAACATTTGCATATGAAGAAGGTTAGCCACATTAAACAGGGCCATATACATAACTTGTCTTTACGTCGCAGTACCAGAATTCAGAACCAAAATATTCTTACTACTCCTACTACATCCCGACCTCTGCATCTAGATCTTTCTTCGTCAAAAAATCACCCTCCTTCTACCTCCTCGCCTCAACATCGCCCTTCTAGTTTCTCTTCTTCTAACTATCACCGGGCTTCGTCGCCCTCACCACAACTTCGCTCTCCTACTCTCACTTCTAACTATATTACTTATAATTGTAATAACTCTCTCAACTATGATGGAATCGCCTCCCCTTCTCTTATCTCAAATACTCCTCTTAATTTATCCTTCTCCTCAATCAAATCTTCAGTTCCAAACCTAAAATCCCACACCAATCACCTATGCTACCTGCACAAACATATAGCTCGTCACTTAGAACAACGTATTTTCCTCCTTAAATTTCGATCCTTCTCTCTTTCTCCAAATTTTATAACCAATGCCTTTATCACGTCACCACAACAATCATCAAATCAATCCCTAAATCCCACATTACATAATTTCTCATTAGAATTAAAAAAAATCTTTGCTGAATCTTAAAATACGGGAGAATACTCGTATACAACACATCCACTCTTTGAATCTACGTATTTCTTCTCTCACCCAGGACCACATGAATAATCCCTCCCCCTTATAACACCCACTTTCACCACGACCAGGTGACGTAAAAGACTCCACCTCGGACAGATACACGGTTCCCGAGCAGTCGCTCCTTCTATTTGCCCTGAAGATCACCTACAAAGTAGGTCGAAACGTCGGCACAAATAATAAATAAGTATTCACTTATTTGGTGTTTAATTTGACTGCACCCCCATCTATCATCCTTACAAAATAAATATAGTTGACAAATTATATTATATTTAAAATTTTAACTGAAATTATTTTTTTTAAGTCTCTCTACAAATTATGAGGTATCAAAATAATTATCCGAAGAGATACTGAAGAGGAATAATAGGCTAGATAAGACATATAAATAGGCACATAAAGAAACAATACACAGTGACGACACAATCGAGAATTTTACCCTTTTCATATGTACAGATGTGACAGAATGAGTGAATAAGTGAAATATCAGTCACAACCACGTGAGTATAATGTGTATGTGTCGATGTAAAAATATAAATTTACATATATATATATTTATGCATCATATACACATACCAAAGGAGTATTACCTGTCTCCATTTATATGCGGTTCCATATCAGATTCTAAGACCCTCTGTTTTTATTTCACTTTATGTGTAAAATAAAGTATTACACGAGGATCAGCCAGAAACTATAAAATAGAGAGAAATTTAAAACAGGACTTTATTATTATTTATATTTACGTATGCAATAAAACCTACTGGATGCCCAGGAGTGAGCGTTGCACTACCTGTTATTGTCCGGAGATAAATCGCGTATTCTCGCATTGGCACAATCTTATCTGTGCGATATTCTTCTTCTGTTCTTCTGGGAAAAAAAATCAACAGATGAAATCGTATTCTTCTCTTACAAAAACAGATGAGTCCCCTTAAGGCATAAACAATTAATAATGGTGTCGAAATAAGCTCGGTTTTAACTCTTAAACAGCAATTCCTCGTATTAGTTTTATAAATGAAAAACATAAACAAAGATCTATTATACCTTTCCGAGTTATCAGTGATGGAGACCGTATAAGAGGAAAGTGCCGAATTTTATATTGTTCTTTCAACAAGTACCTTTATTTTTTATTCCTCCAGCGAAAGAGATAACATGAACCATTCAGTTAATGAACAGTAAAGTGTGATGGAATATATCACACATAGAGAATAATCAATATGTGTTTCACAAAATACAATCTAACAATCTTTTTCACACAGAATGATAATAGTCTTTAGGGTCTAACGGTGTATGAATATTAATTTAATATTTTTTAATTACATTTTGAATAACCTTTAAATTTTATGAATAACTTGGCAAGCAATAAAAATTAATGTTTTTTTTTCCAGATCCTACTCTCACATTGTACAGACAAAGTAACTTAAAAGATATATTTTTTATATTATAATATTTAATGAAATATATAATGTCGACAATTCATTTATTTTATAAACCTTGTCAACTAAAAAACTGAGAAAACTCGTCCAAAAATCTAATTTATTAAATCCTGGTCAACTGTTTTATTGATGCTCATCATGAAATCCGCCCTTATTTCATAATAAAATTGCTTATAACTTTTTAATGTCAATTATTGTTGTTTTATATAAGAAGTACCAAATAATGATATTGTAGCGAGAGTAAATTAAATAAAACGAAAATAAAAAATGTATTCTCTTAAACCATTCATGGGTATGCGGTACTATAATATTTCTGAAAATGACAATATTTTAGACCAAACTTATTAATTATTCACCTTAAGCTGTCAGAATTATGAGTAATAAGTATTCATTGGGTATGATCCATAAAAAATATCCGATGTATTGTTGTTAAATTATATTAAATATATACCATTACTAACCTACGATATTAGTAGAAATACTTATATATACACAGACATACATAGATATTTTAATCCTCAAGGTTAAAACTTCCCCCTTCCTTCCATACAATGAGTTAAGAGATGTTTGCATTGTGTAGATAAAATAAATACAGTGTTCAGATTACAGGGAAATTATATTGTTTATTCAAAGCAATGTATTAAACTGTACGTAGAGTTAACTATGACTGTTGCTACTATGACAGGTACTAATAAACCTTGTCAGGCTGAATTACATTAATCTACCAGTAACAACCCATTACATATGTTAATATACTAAATCAACTAATCAAGAATATCTGCACAGTTACCCATTAAACTGGAATCAGCTGAATGCTGTTAAAAAAATTAAGATATGTTTCTTTTGATATTTTAATAACATGCCATTTGGATTAACCATCATACCACCGTATTATAACATTACCAAAAAAGTTCTTTTGACCAAAAATTTCACGGTGACATATCGCAAATACAGTGCAATAATGTCACGCAATTTTTGTCAAAACTGAACTGAGCATGTATATATTTATTTTTTGTTAATTAGCGAGATGTTTTGCTTTTACTTTAAAATTAAGTTTGAAGCTGTAGTTTAAATATTATCATTTTATTTTTTATGGTAGAGACTTTACTGTTTCATGGACACCGGTTCTACAATGAGGTGACGTCCTGGGTCACGCTCAACCGCCAGGTTTTTCCCTCTTATTTTGGGTACCCTATTTTTATAATATTTTATAGAGGCTAGGTGAGCCCCAGGAGGGTCCTAGATCCCATATGATCTATCTCCCGCCGAAAACAGACTAAATAAAAGTTACTGCCTGCAGCGGGATTTGAACCAGGATTTCCGGCATGGCTACTCAGTGCTCTACCACTGAGCCACTCCGCTCCCGTAAGAATAAATATGAAAACATTAATAAATACATAATTTGAATTTTTTGTTTGCCATTCGTACACACCGGATACTAATCTCGGTAGACATATTTTAAATTCTCTAGGGAAGTATTTTAAGTATTTAAAATAAATTATACATTATGTGAAACAACTGATATCAGTTTATTTTGGCACTTGAGCACATACATAGGTTCATATATTTTAATAGTTATTCCCAAATTACAAAAATATTAATAAACAAAACTTACAGGGGAAAGTTTTCGTTTTTAAAATTCGCTTTTATTTTATAATTATTATAAATTTTACTAGTAAATTAACTAGAA
Organism: Arma custos; assembly: GCA_037127475.1. Classification (NCBI taxonomy): domain Eukaryota; kingdom Metazoa; phylum Arthropoda; class Insecta; order Hemiptera; family Pentatomidae; genus Arma; species Arma custos. Next base: position 108,608,315 of record CM073764.1, read on the forward strand.
CCGATTTACTACGAAAAAACACGCCAAAATGTAGAATACTAAAATGTTCACATGAGTGTCAATAGATGTAATAAACCTATGCAAAGGAGAGTTATAGTTGGTACTTTTAAAAATTATGTCAGTTTCCTCTGAATTTGATGCACTACACACCTTTACTATGTCCATTATATATATATATACTTTTATTCTATCGCCTAAAATTTTTCGTTCAACTATCGCATGTCGTATTACACCTGGAGAAGGGGTAAAGTGAAAGGCGCATGACGGGGCAGCCAAGGCCAAAATGGCGGCGCCCAGTCAGATGACCGTTAAATATTAATGAGAGGAAAATAGTTGACTGGATGATAAAATGAAGAACGGAGATAGTTGGGGGGTGCAGTCAAAAAAACACTAAATAAGTACTAGACTTATATTTAGTCAGTGCCGACGTTTCGACCGACAGTGTAGGTCATCTTCAGGGCGATTTGGAGAGTAGACTCGCCAACAATCCAGTCTAGTACGTATAGTAGTAAGTCTAGTACTTATTTAGTGTTTTTTTGACTGCACCCCCCCCCCCCAACTATCTCCGTTCTCCGTTAAATATTAATGCTTACTATTAACAAATCTCTTCGAAGACTAGCAAATCAGTATAACATATAACATCCTTAACGTATAATATAACATCCTTTTATAACTTTTATTTTGATATATAACAATATATTTAATTATTTTTATATTGTAAGTCATAATAGATTACAACAGCTATATTGTTATTATAAAGGAACTTGTCCACCAAACACTTTATTCTGAATATCCCTCTTAAATAATATTGCTCTTACTTTTTAATATGCGTTTATCATCTAAATGAGTATATTAATTATGTATCTAATGTGCAAATTGAAATTAAATTTTATAATTGAATATTTTGTCTAGTACGTATAGTATAGTACGTATAGTCTAGTACGTATAGTAGTAAGTCTAGTACTTATTTAGTGTTTTTTTGACTGCACCCCCCCCCAACTATCTCCGTTCTCCGTTAAATATTAATGCTTACTATTAACAAATCTCTTCGAAGACTAGCAAATCAGTATAACATATAACATCCTTAACGTATAATATAACATCCTTTTATAACTTTTATTTTGATATATAACAATATATTTAATTATTTTTATATTGTAAGTCATAATAGATTACAACAGCTATATTGTTATTATAAAGGAACTTGTCCACCAAACACTTTATTCTGAATATCCCTCTTAAATAATATTGCTCTTACTTTTTAATATGCGTTTATCATCTAAATGAGTATATTAATTATGTATCTAATATGCAAATTGAAATTAAATTTTATAATTGAATATTTTGTCTACCATTGATTTCCCATTTTTCAATAATTAAGTTAAGATTAAAAACGCAATTTTTAATATAGGGTATATCGAATAATATTACAAATTTTTTTAGTTAAATGCCTGCAAACCGAAATTTTTTTCCTTATGGTTATTCAGTAAATTTTTCAACTTCTTTTATGTGACGTTTCGAGACTATGTTGGTCTCATAAGCATGTTATAACCACAGAACATTGAATAGACTATTCTATTCAATGTTCTGTGGTTATAACAGTGAAAAAATTAGATTTTAGTGAATGCACTCGTATTAAATAACACATTATTGTAAATATAAAATTGACACCTGTATGATGTTAATACATAAGTGGTACTCACAAGTCGATGACGATTAGTTATTAATACAGAAATCAGCTTAAGATTTTTTTAATACTTGCATGTATATGTAAGTATTGTAAAGAGCTGCGATCAAAGATTTATTAGCATTAGTGTGTTATTTTGATAGTTTTGAATACATCCATAGAAAACATGGCTATATGTAAACAATAAAATAGAGCCAAAAACTCAAAAAGAAACACTATTATTTATTATAATGCAATTGGGAAAAACCACAATGCAAAGCCTTATGTTTCAAATCGAGTAATACACCCACTTACCAGTCGACGTTTCGCCTATTCAGGCATTATCAAGACACAAAACAAAAAAGGGTAATGTGAATCACATCTCGAAGAAAAAGTTGCAATACATCCCAACGATCAACAGCCCAAACAGGCTCTAAACATGAGACAGTACCCCACCACCAAGACGTTCAACATACAACTCTGAGCTGTTGTCTTGATAATGCCTGAATAGGCGAAACGTCGACTGGTAAGTGGGTGTATTACTGGATTTGAAACATAAGGCTTTGCATTGTGGTTTTTCCTAATTGCATTATAATGGCTATATATATGTATATATAATATATATATATATATATATATATATATATATATATATATATATATATATATATATATTGATTTTTACATCTATATATCTATATATTGTCGTGTTCTAAATAATCAATGATTGAAGATTTTTTATTTTGATAATACAACATTTCAATTAAACAATAAAAATTTAAAAAAAGTAAAATAACCTTTATTTATGAATAGATTAAAAATTATTTTTATTTTTAAATTATACATAAAAGTATTATTCTTTTTAGTATTCCTTTTAATTTGATTATAATTGTATTTAATATTTATTTTAAATTAATATGCATTATGAATCTCAATTATTATTATTATTGAATTCGCATTTGTGAATTTCATGTTTTTTAAAGACGGTAAGACCCCCCACATTTACTAATTATGCAATGCATTAAATAAAATGCAAATAATCATTATTTAATAAGTGTATAAGTTCCTAAATCAATATGCTTTGATCAATATTCATCAATACATCAATTAATAATAATTTTTATTTTTTATTTATTATTGTATTTGAAATTTTGTTTCTTGCTTACCGTATAATCAGGCATCTTAAAATCATTGACTTAAGGATCTGTAGTGGAATTTAACAATAATGCCTTCAAGTAAATTTAATGTGAAAGGGTCGGTCAGTAAAAAATAGTAATTTAAACCCCTTTATAATGGTCACTTCTTAACGAACAATTCTCGATATTCAAAAAACAAAGTTCAAATTTGGAGCTACACGATTATCGGCGGAATTAATATTTGACCAATCAAGGTTCATTAACATTCAATATGTCTATTCCGGTTAAATAGGAATCAAGAATCGTCCCGCCTAAAATTCTTACAGAAAAAGTAGAGTAAAGTTTTAAGTGAGAATATTGACCAAAATACCGAACAGGAAGGTTAGATTAATGGATATTTTAAAAAATACTATATTGCATAAATTAATGCGTTTATGATTGTTACCTATAATAAGAACAAAATATAAAATTATTATAGGTACTAAGTTAAGTACAGAATTAAATTTTAAATAGATTTAATCAATACAGTTAGTTAACTGTTTTCGATATACGAATGATCTTATTCATTTTTTAATGAACTCTTATTTAAAACAATATATAATACGTAACTAATATAAGCATGGATATTATATTTTAATACTTTCTATCGTTTACGCTGTCTCAGCGAATAGATATCTTTAAAGGACAAATATAGTTGGACTCGTCGATGTGAGTTGTCAAGAAGTTTCAATGTAAACAATGATTTATTATTTTGGTTAGTTTATTTATAGCAATTAATTTATTTATTTTATTTTTATTTTTATTGTAAATCCATGTTATTTCCAACAGAACGAATCAATTCATTAATAAATTGTGTTTTTTACGTATTAATTTATTTTGAAATAAAGTTCTCTCGCAATATTAGTACAGTGTAAGATGTAAGAAAAATCTTGCAATATACTAATACACATTACAGATTTTTAAGTTTTTTCTTTATTTAATTAATTAGTATGTAATGTAATTAAGTTTAAATACAGGGTGTTGTAAAAAAGTTCGTTTAAACCATTTTGACTTCCAGATTCACTAGATAAAATTGTAAATATTATTACATACTTAATTATTAATTAATTTAAAGATTTAAACTCGTGACATTACCTCCATTAAAATATTAGCGCGTTAATGGTATAAATTATGTATAATGAATGAAGTAATTCTGATTCAAACAAAGATAGTATTTTTTTTTAATAAAAAAACATACAAACAAATATATAAGCTATTTGCTGAAACATAATTAAAGTTTACGAATTTGGTGATCTCCATAACAACAATTAATGAAAAGATATATTTGTAAATATTCCCTGAGGAAATAAGAGCGAGGTATTAAGGGGCTTATATATGGTCAATATCACTAACGGTATAGTAAGATGCTGTCTGTAATATTGATCGTGTAATGGCAAATCTACTGGCACTAATCTACTGAAGTGGGGTATTGATGAGTGATGGTTTACTCCATCATTCCTCACTCCAACCCTGCGTAGGGGAGGGGATACTGACAGTATTACTGAACATGTAGGCCCGTTTCTTTCATTCCCCTGTATTTTGTATCTGTTGAGTGAGCCGCATCAACCGATCAGACGCAATTATTTTGCCCATGCTGCACTACCCAACAATTTTAACAACCAACTCATAATCAATATTATGTTAACAATGTGAACCAACCTTCGCAACCGTTTACTCCCTTCCAATTTAAAACTCTTATTCTACCTTAAAATCGCTATATTCATTATCAGCAACAGCCAAAACAAACAAATGTTCTAACTTTGCACAAGCTAAAAATGCTCCACAAAGATCAGTATGCAACCTTCAGTCTGATTCTTTGTCTCAGAATTCAAATAGTAATTCTGATTCTTAATATTCTAATTCTGGGCCTATTTCAGAAACACTAGCTTTTCTCAATTTATTTAAAGAGATTATATCACTAATTAAATACACTGCCCCAACAATGCAATTCTTCTACACAAATTTCAAACAATGTAGAGACAAGAGTCACATCCTCCTCAAAATTTCGGCCTGTTGCTAAATAGCATAGAGAAACTGCCAACCGCTGTTTTGGGCATATACTTTTCATCATATTTGGATCTCGTTTTTCGTTCGAGGAGAAACCGTATTTAATAAATTATTCTGAACCCTGTCGGACAGATAGGTTACCTAGGACTCCATCTGGAGAAACGTCTCACTTGGAATCCTCATACAAGACTGAAAAGACAAGAAACTACTCTAAGCTCCCAATTAATCACAAAAGACTCATTTACATGACAGTTATCAGGCCTATTTGGACATACAGAGTTGAGCTTTGGGGCTCTACTAAACCATCCAATTCATCTCGTATCCAATCCTTGCAATCCAAAATCCTTCGTAAAATCCTCAATGCTCCTTATTATGTCACAAACAAACTCATCCATCATGATCTTAATATCCCATATGTTACTGATTTGGTCCAAACTAGATACCTAACCTTCCATGACAAGCTCCATACACACTTGAATCCACTAGTCTCTCAACTTGCTTCCCATACTATTCCTGATAACCCTCCGAGGCGTCTCAAAAGAAGATGGCCTCGACACCATCTACTATAGAACTTTATTGGAGTGCTAGCGATGGGTAGTTTCTCCACAAGTGTTTTTCATGTCATATTGTACATATTAGCAGATTTACTTATTGTAATATTATTATAGTTATAACTATCAATAAATTAAATTTACAAAATAAATAAATTATTGACTAAGTTTTTATTCATCCGAGAATTATTGTAATCTGATTGTTCCTTTACTGAAATCTCGTTGAATAAGTTTAAATGGGTGAACTTATCCCTACCAATAGCCAATCATTCACCCACAAGCGTCTTTTCCTCTTTTTTTTCCAATGACGAAAATCGGTAAACACGCTCTATCCATTAAAAAGTAGCTATAAATCTGCGTGGGAAAAAGAGACTGTTCTTATCGCTCGCTCGCTGTGAACTGAGTTAAATACTGACAGTAATTTTGACCGTGTATAGGCCCCTTAAAAATAGAAGAACAAGATAATCATTTCGACTGCTAAGATACCAATGCTGAAAATTCTGATAAGACATCTGATAATAACAATTCGAAATTCATAACACAAAACTTTTTTTTCAATTTTCGTTTCAATTAAATTCATAAGGATATAAAATATTTTAAAACGACAGCGATTATATTTTATTTTAAATCAAATTATAAATTTATAAGTAAAAAGAAAAGAAAAAATATTAAACATGCATTAATAAAATGTAGTAAACCATGCTATGGAATGAATATGTTTTAAAAAGTCATAATAGCCGATTCTGAGGCAGTAAGCGATTAAGGTAATCGCCCAAAATTTAAATCGCAGTAATAAATCAAAAGATGATTAAGTAATTGCCTTAATTAAGAAAAGATTCGAAAAGTTAGTTCAGAACTGGGAATGATCACGCGAACTTCTAACTCCGAGATAGATCAACTACTAATTGCATTCGTTTATATTTGACAGCAATCATCCTAATAAGTCACACGAAAATAAACAATTTAAAAAGATAATAACAATTGTGGTAAATATTAATAAATAAATGCCATGGCATGGAAAATATTCTAGATAATTAAGAAATAGTATTCGAAGTCTTATTCAACCAGAAGAAAGAATACCAAGAAAAGACCATATTTTTTTGGTGTAATGTCTTTTCCTTTTATTATACTATCGGGTACGCCCAATCTGCTTAACTTGCGGACCAACCTTAATTTTACAAAATATGCAACTACTCACTTAATTGTACTTCAATAAATACAAGTATTTCACGTTTAAGTAGAGCTACCCCGATATTACTCTAGAAATTGAAGTTCAATTTTACCTATAAGTAGGGACGTGGAGTATACAGTTCCCCAACGGACTTCGAAAAGTTTCTCAAAACCTGATTTTCTTCTTCCTTAAATTATTGAACAATTAAAACCATGAGAAAGTTGCTGGTTGGGGCACTGAGTACCCCTCCTCCCTACAAACGTAACTTTTCTCCCCTCCTAGTACCGGTGGGCTATGCATGATTTTTCGTGCTTCTAGGCTTTAAATTTCAATAAGGAATTAAGAGATAAGGGAACAGCCTTATCTCTCATCATTTAAAGAGAAGAATAGAAAACCCTAGGCTCCCTGAAGGCGTTATATTCGAAGGAAGGAGCCCACAAGTTCCAAGAAGTGCAACTACTTCCCAAACACATATTGATCCAAAAAGACCCAGAAAACCCTCTAGGTGCATCAAATGTTCTCGAAAAACTGATAAAACAGTTTTTATAAAAATAGATATTTCATTCAGCTCTATCATCTCTGAAAGAAATACCCCTACACAAACAAGAAGTTTACACCCCTCCATGGACACATAAACCGCCTAACACAATATACCGTCTAAACCTACTTCCCAAAAACAATATCTCTCCCTCCGACTACAAATCCGAATTTTCCCGTCTCCTCCAAAACATACCAGAACCTTTCGTGATATATACAGATGGATCTAAATCCGAACACTCAACTGCATCCTCCTTCGTTACCCACAACACTACTCATAAAATAAATCTTCACAGATTATGCAGTATCTATACAGCGGAGCTCCACGCAATAGCCTCGGCACTCTTTTTCTCCATGACGAGTGAACAAATCAACATTGTAATATAGTGTTTTTTTTTTTTTTTGACTGCACCCCCCCCAACTATCTCCTTTCTACACTTGATCATCCAGTCAACTATTTTCCTCTCATACAATATTGTAATAGTTACTGACTCATTGAGTTCTTTAAAGTGATTAAATAATATGTACCCCAAACATCCAATTAGCCTCAAAATACACTCCTACCTGCACATGTTAAATAATATGGAAAAAAATGTCTTTTTTATTTGGGTGCCTAGTCACGTAGGGATTAAAGGAAACGAACTCGCGGACAAAGCAGCGAAACAAGCGCTATCGCTCCCAGGACGAGGCGTGGCCATTTTAACACCTCCAGAAATAGGGCTTCCCCAAAAAAGAAAATAAACGAAAACTGGCAAGCCATGTGGAATGAGAGCCCACAGAGCAAATCAAAAATAATTAAAAAATCACCTCATCACCTCAAATCGCTCCAATCACAGGGAGGAAGTTGGCTTAACCAGGCTAAGAATAGGGCACACAAACCTTACTCACGTCCATATTATCCTAAAAAAGCCACCTCCGAAATGTCAGCATTGCAACAGCGTCCTTACAGTTCATCATATTTTTCAAGAATGTTCTTTTTACACCTCTAGGTTAAACAAACTAGGTCTTACAAATAATATCTCGAATACGCTTGGTGATGATCAAGATAAAATAAGATTAGTATTGAAATTCTTAAAAGAAGTGGACATATTAAGACAAATATAAATTTTTTATTTATTTATTTATTTTCTATCTATCTGTTTATCTTTTATTTATTAATTTTTCCCCTCTTAGAAATTCCAAATGTTTAATTCATAAAATAGATAAGCCATAATTCACAATTATTAAACATTTAAAAGAACGTAGATGAATAATGGAGAAATTAAATTAAAACTGAAAATCTTATAATTGGAATAATCAAATATTAAAATACACATAGATATAAGACTCTATAAACAAATTATCACAGGCGTTGATGACCGCATGGTTTTATGCCTTACAAACCCAAACAAACAATCAAACAAAAATAGATATTCTTTTTCTCAAAATTATTTTTATAATGATCCAACTATCTACATATCTAAAAGAAGGTTTAAATAATTGGAATAAATTACTTGAATTTAATGAAAATAAAAAATTAAGTATGTGTTTAATTATAATTAATTAAGTACTCAGTACCCCACCTCCCAGAAGATGGAAGTTTTTTTATCTCCTTACGTAAATATATATACATACTTTGTACCATCTTAGTGAGACTATAAAAAGATGAGTGAGTACCCAAATAGCTTTGTTTAGAGATATAGATTTTTTTTCATTAAATAAATTTATGGTTCATAAGAAAAATGTGTTAACTTCACTGCATTATCTTTATCCAAATAACAGCTCTAAATTCGAAGTATTGGAAAAAGGTGTAGCTTGTTCTATTTTTTAAATCGATGCATTTCATTTTTTTTTTCATCTAAATTTAAAAAGAGTAATATATTTTTTGTAACAGCTTAAAGAAATAAGGAATAGTGGTTTGTGATATAATAATTTTTAAAAATATGTATAATTGAACTAACCAGGTACTAAAAAAACCAAAACAGTAATTTAGTAAAATACTAAATACTAAAGTAAAGTATTTAGTAAAGTGCTTAACAGAAAGTAGCAACTTGTTCCGTTTCTAAAAAAAAGCAACGCCAATAAAATATTACATTACTAAAATCTTTAATTAAAGTTATTAAGAGACATTAAATGATTTATTCAATGAAATTTATTACTCTATTACACTAATATTGAAAAAACCTGTAACCACTACGACCCGTGAACCAGTCTGGGGCTCAGTACATGGTAGAGACTGTACAGTTTCATGGACAACGGTTCTGCAAGGAGGTGACTTGTCCTAGGTCAACCTCAACTGCCAGGTTTTCCCCTTTATTTTGTATACTCTATTTTTATAGAGACTGGTTGAGCCCCAGGAGGGCCCTAGATCCCATATGATCCATCTCCAGTCGCAGACTAAATAAAAGTAACTGCCTGCAGCGGGATTTGAACCAGGGTTTCCGGCATGGCTACTCAGTGAGCCACTCCGCTCTCTGTATTACACTAATACAAGTAAACAGAATGTATAATTGTTTCAAATAAAATAGGTGAAATAATATGTATGATAACAATCTCTTAAACATTTTTTTTTCAAACCTCGCAATTTTAATAAAATATTAACATCAATATACATGTAAAAATGTTCTGATATTATTTAGGAGGTACATAGGCGTAACCAGGGGGGGGGGGGTTATTGGGGATGTAACCACCCATTGCTTAGAAGAAATTAAAAAAGAAAATTGTAACAATTTTTAAATAAAATAAAAAATCTTTACTTGTGCAAACATATTGTTCATTTAGATTTCCAAATGAAGACATTTTCTACTCATATCAATACTGTAAAATTTTGTTTGTAAAATTTATGACTGCGGCATTTTTCAAATGATAGCATTGCACAAGTAAAATGATAACACTCCTTAAATCTTACATAAGATGAAGAGCGCATCGTATCACATTGTATGAAGCGCATGCTGGCGACAATTCAGCGGGCGGCTCTCCTGCGAGTCACTAGTGTGTCTCATGAGGCGAATCACGTCGCGGGACAAGTCTCAGTATGCATGGAGACATTTTTCTAGTGTTCCGGAACTGTCGCGATAAAAAAGTATCGGTTCCCAGGTCTTCGGCCAAAACGGGGAACATGGTGCAATATTACGCAACTTTTCGTAGTCAGTACTTGTTCCGAGACACGAGCTCCAGTTTATACCTTGCCGCCAAGGAAATAACGTTGTTTAATTGGAAATATTCAAGCGCTCCCTTGCCTTTGGGAAGTGACAGCTGTGGATTATAAAAACAGAAATAAAGGAGGGGATGCGTTGGAGCAACTCTCCAAAAAATATAATCATGAGTATGGGGGAAAAATCCATAACCTAAAATCACAGTTTATGCGAAAACACAAAAAATTAACCGGCTTGATTCTTCTAGTGCGCTAGGTGTGCACGCGTGACAATGTATTGCGACTGTTCTTGGCAATGTTCTGCGACTTTGTCGCTAGGTGTGTACTAGGTTAATCACATAGGAGGTGTTCCTATCGAACTTCTTCAGCGTGAAGATTTACACAGATGTGATCTTAGAAAGGAAGGCTCAACAAGTCTACCGGACAATATTTGTACAAAAAGAGCCGAGAACCACTGCTGTAAGCTGTTGGGAAACGTAAAGCGGTAACCCGAGAAGATACCATTGATGAGTGGGATCGGCGGTGAGTCACAACCACAAAAGGATGCAAAGTATACAAAGGGTGCAAACCAAAAAAGGGCAAAAGTATTTCCTTAACCTTGAGGAAATACTTTCCTACCGTCCGGTCACGGCTAGCTGATAGGATTCTCCCGAACTGCTGGTTTTCGCAATTCCTCACAGGACATGGAGGCTTTGAAGCCAAACTTCATGACTAAGTATATTGAGCCTTTATATCCTTGCTGCGGCATTCCGGAGTCTGCTGAGCATATTTTCGCAAGCTGCAGCGCCTTTGAGCCACAAAGATCTAAACTGCTGAGGGGAACCGGACTTTACTTCCTCCGGGAATGAATTTCCTCAGCTAATGACCCGAGACAATCACCCATAGAGTATGTGTACGAGTGGGCACAAAACTTTTCAATCTCGGAAGAATCCATGGAAATGACTGATAGGAGACATAGTGAAAAACTTCGAAAATGGCTTTGAGTGAGGAGATAATACACAATATAATTATTGTATGATAATATTGTCAAAACCCATTTAGCCATATTTAAAAAAGAAGAAGAAAAGCGTTGTTTAGCTCAGTACTGAAGAAAAAGAATCTGTTACATTTGAATGTGTCATTGTAATCTTGTGAATATTTTTATTAGGCTTGCTTCTTTTAAGAATAAATTATAGAGCTTATATAGTTACTTAAAGCACTACCCACAATGCAATATGTCTCATTACAAAATAATATAAGATTAATTAAATATAAAAACAAGCACAAAAAATGTTTTCAATTTAAGAAACAGGCGTGTTCTGGAATCAAAAAGTATATTGAGCCTTTATATCCTCAATTTATTGAAGTTTATATCATAGGTGTTTCGGCGATAGCGGCAAATTGTTGCAATCCGCAAATCTACCCACCTTAATAAATTAATTTCTGGTTCTTCCCCTGAATGTCTGTAGTTGATTAATTGGTAAACTCTCAATGAGGAAAACAAAGGATAATAAACCAAAATAATTCCCTGATTTATTTGTCACACTATCTTTACATCATTAAATTATAAAATAAAATAAAAACAATTCTTCATCTTTACACGATTAAATTATAAAATAAAAACAATTCTTCATCTTTACACGATTAAATTATAAAATAAAAAAAAAATAAATCAATTCTTCTATTTTTATAAAATAATTCAATAAAAAAAAGTAGATTTTTCATAAGTAAATTCAAGGATAACTTTATCTGGCCAGATATTTTTTAATCGAAATGTTATTTGTGAGAGTAAAGAATAACTCAACACCAAATAGTAATAAAGGCGTACGACCTGATGACTGTAGAGTTGCAGTACGTATTGGGCCGATATCGACCTGGAGAATGGCATTACTTGACGTCAGCTTCATGACAGACTACATCATAGATGGTTGCCGGTGAGCGTGAGTCTTCGAAGTGTCCCATAAATGTCCAGGTCGAGAGAGATTCAATTTAAACAAAATTACTTTTCATTAAAAAAAGTAACGCACGAACTAAGTTTTATCAGTCTATTCATGGCCGCATCAAACATACAACTGATGTTAGTTAGATAAGAGTCAAAGTTAATCCTCCTGACTTAAACAAACCTCGCAAGGCGTATTGTTCTAGTTTATCGTTAATGCAATTTTAAGTCTAATCTTTAAACATTCACATTTTATAACAAATAATAATTGTTTTCGTCTTCGTTCTTAAGACTATTACCTAATTAAATTATTTAAATAAGAAAGAAAAGCCAATATTCAAGTTGCTGTTTAAGTAAACCAAAAAAAACAATAAATTATAAACATTAAATTTATTATGAGCGCCAACATACCGCCCACCAAAATTTTCATTTACAAAAATTTTCCTTATTCTGGAGGTGGCAGTAGGGGTGCTAGCTTTACAACAGGACGTAAATATTCGCCTTTGGCGGTTTTTAACTTCACTACTCGTACTACACCATCTGGTCCAGGAAATACTTCAACGACTCTTCCTGCAGGCCAACTCAGTAGAGGTGAATTTTGTTCTTTTATAAGCACTAACGTACCACACTCAATATTGGGATTTGACACCCTCCACTTTCCCCGCGCTTGTAGAGTGCCAAGGTAGTCCAGTCGCCATCTCCTCCAAACATCTTGGATGCATTTACTTAACAATTGCCACCGCGTCAATCGATTGGTAGGATTGGATGAGTGATCATGCTCCGGTACGGCAAGTAGCGGAGCTCCTATAAGGAAGTGTCCCGGAGTCAAGGTATCGAAGTCATCTGGTGATGTGGATATCGGATACAGTGGTCTTGAATTAAGAACTGCTTCAATCCTGATAAGAAGTGTATTGAATTCTTCAAATGTGAATACTTGATTCTTTAAGATTCTTGTTAGGTGATATTTAAATGATTTTACACCCGCTTCCCATATTCCTCCGAAGTGAGGGGCAGCTGGTGGGATAAAGACCCATTCAATCTGTTGGGAGTTAAGATGCTCAATAATTTCACTCTGAACAGATTTTGAATTAAACCATAAGTAAAGCTCCTTTAGAGTTCTGGCAGCCCCAACAAAGTTGGTCCCATGATCAGATATTATTTTTGACGGCAAACCTCTCCGCCCTATGAAACGATCCAAAGAAGCTAGGAATGCAGTCGTGGTAAGATCTGACACTAATTCAAGATGAATCGCCTTTGTGCTTAAACAAATGAAGATGCAGGTATATGATTTGTGTTGAATAGATCGTTTCCGTCTAGATTCCTTCGTGACGAAAGGTCCTGCGAAATCAATGCCGATGTTGATGAAAGGACGACCTTGAGCGAAACGTGTTTTCGGCAAATCGGACATGTAGGGCTGATATGTATTTACTCGATGTCGGTGACAGTCGAGGCAGTTATGAATGCGGGATCTTATGACGCTCCTTCCCGAGACGATCCAGTAACGTCGGTTCAACAGGGAATGCAATAATTGTGGTCCTGCGTGAAGATAGCTACGATGATAATGATCGATAAGTATTTTTGTTAAATGGGCATTGCGTGGTAACAATATCGGGTGCCTTTCATCTTCCTTCAGAGGACTATTTGCCAAGCGTCCGCCCACCCTGAGGAGTCCCCGGTTGTCGTAAAACGGTGACAACTTTTGTAGGCTAGGATTTTTTAATATTAATGTTTCTGAAAAATAAGAAGTTTGAGTAGCTCGTACTATGAGAAAATTGCTCTCTTTTAATTCCTTCAAGGTTAAGTGCCCTGTTTGTCTCTCTAGTAGCCCTCTTGAACAGTTAAAGGCAAAGCGTTTTATGTAACCTATTACACAGATCAGTTTCTCCCAAGAAGAAAATTTCTGAATTACTTCGTTAATATTCAATTCGCTATTAACAGCTAGAACTGTTGAACATTGTGGTTTAAGCTCAGGTAACGTACTCGTGTTTAAAGTCTGAGATATGGGCCAATTGGGAGGTTCTTCCTGCAACCAGGCTGGTCCTTTCCACCATGTTTGATGCTCTAGTAAGCATGAAGGTGATATCCCTCTAGAAGCTAGATCAGCAACGTTGTCTTCAGATTTAACGTGATGCCATTGTTCCAATGAGGAATGTTCGAGAATGGCAACCACTCTATTTGCAACAAAAGTACGCATCTTATATGGGGGTGTGCGAAGCCAGGCTAAAACAGTAGACGAATCGGTTAATAAATATATGGTATGAATCGGGAAACACTTTAAGAATGTTTGGAGAGTCTTTAGTACTTGAATCAACAAATGAGCTGCACACAACTCTAAGCGTGGAATCGTTAGCGTTTTAAGTGGCGCTAACCGGGTCTTTGAATAAACGAGATGTGTTTGTATAAAACCAGCGGAGTCCTTTGTCCTAATATAGAATACTGTAGCATAACTTAAGGTTGAGGCATCAGCAAAGGCTACTAATGAAATATCCTGGACGGGCGTCGGCAATATGCAGCGTGGGATCCGTATGGACCTTACAGAATACAGATCGTCAAAATATCTCTTCCATTCTTCCCGCAAGTCTCCGTATAACGGGTCATCCCAATCTAACTTTAATTTCCACAAATTTTGCATGATTGCTTTAGCCTTAAATATTACTGGAGAGAGATATCCGAGGGGGTCGTACATACGGGCGATTGCTGATAGAATCCCTCTTTTGGTAGGAATAAATTTTGTGATTTGTACCTTATAAGATAGCTGATCCAAATTTGAATCCCATTGCATGCCTAAAATCTTGATTGAAGATTCCTCCAAGTTGGACAAGGAAACAGATGACTCGCGGCATTCCTCTGGAATATTATTTAACAAATAAGTAGGATGGCTGGCCCATTTTTTTAGCTTGAAACCTCCTTTAGCTAATAAGGCTATCAATTCTTTCTGTAACTGATAAGCTTCTTCCAGCGTGTCTGCCCCTGTTAATATATCATCTATGTAAATATTATTCCTTAACGCCTCAGAAGCCAAGGGATAATTTGAGCCTTCATCTTCAATCAATTGCTGAATGACTCTAAGAGCCAAAAACGGTGAGCAAGAAATACCAAACGTAAGTCGAGTAAGTTCATATTCGTTTACTACCTCGGTGCTATCAAATCGATATAAAAAATGTTGGTATGCTCGATCTTCTGGATGCACCAATATCTGCAAGTACATCTGGCAGATATCTGCGGTTAATGCTATAGGGTATCGTCGGAATTGTAAAAGCACGTCTCTTATGTCCAACTGCAATTTCGCTCCAGCTAACAATTGGTCATTTAACGATCCAGAACTGGTTTGGGCGGAAGCATCGAACACAATTCGGAGTCTTGTTGTGGAGCTATCCTTGACCACCCCATGATGTGGTAAGAAATATTTCCCTCGATCTTGTGCTGAAGTAACATAACCAAGATTGATATGTTCGTGAATTAGGGTGTCGTATTCTTTTTTCATTTGCGGATTTCGACTTAACTTAAACTCCAAACGCTGAAAACGGTGTAGCGCCGTTTGATATGAATCGCCCAAATCAATAAGTTTGTCTTTAAAAGGAAGTCGAACTCCATAGCGACCGGTGTCATCTCTGAAATGGGTTTTGCGAAAATGTTCCTCGCCTTTGACATCGAGCGGATCCTGGTGGGTGGTAGCAGCTACATCTTCAACTTGCCAAAATCGTTGCATGGTTTTTTCAAAAGAAGAAGTTTCCAAATTATCTTCAAAGGCTAATAAAGAAACGTCCTGAGTTGATGTATTTATGGTGGGGTTCTTTACTGGCCCCAGAACAATGCAACCGAATATAGTTTGGAAGGCTCTCGGAATGTTATAAGGTAAATCCAATCGTTCTCCAGTAAATATTTCACCAAACAAATCAGCTCCAAGCAAAAAATCAACTGGGCCTGGTTCGTGAAAACAAGGATCTGACAATTCTTGTTCAGAATAAAATCGAAGTATTTCAGTTGGCAATGGCGATGATGGTAGCATCTTGCTTATAGATGAAATTACTACAGCATTAGTAGTGAGTTCAGGGTTAGCCTTGTCTTTCGGTATCAGAGCGCATTTTATTTGGTATCTACCACCGTCGATAGGAGTATCAGCAAAGCCCTTTAAGAAATGTGGATTACGTGACCAAGGTAGCCCCAATCGGCGGGCGCAGTCAGTGGTAATAAAGGATCTTTGAGCTCCACAATCGATGACCATTCTAACCGGTTGATAATTTCCTGATTTGTCTCGAATTCTGGCGCAAGCTGTCGCTAGTAGCGTATTCAAATTTCCACCGTTTGCTGAGGAGTAAAAGGCGTTGGCTGACTTGACTTGAGAGTTTTCCTGCTCCTCTGTGATTTCTGTGCCTTTAATAGCTTGCGATGGACCCGCAGAGTCATCAGTCTTATGAGAGCGGCCTTGTACAAAGTGAAGCAAGGTATGGTGGCTTAGCTTACACCTTTGGCACTTTTGTAGACAATAACACTCTGAAGTTTTGTGGTTAAATCTAAGGCAATTCAGACAGAGTTTTCGGAGCTTCACTTCGTTCAGAAGGCGTAAGTTTTAAAAATTTAGTGCATTGGTAAATGCGATGTCGATTTTGACAGATAGGGCAAGGATAGTTTCTGTTGTCGAATTCGGTAGACATGAAAACCTGTTTAGAAACTTTAGCTGAGACCCCGACAGCGCGGTGGTTTGGTGGACTTGTATCGGCGATTAGGTTAGTTGACTGCAAATGTAAAAACTGTCGCTGTATAAAATTCGAAAAAAAATTAAAGTCTGGAACTTCAGTGAGTGAAGCACATTCCATTTCAAATCTTTCTCGTGTGCTAGGGTCTAACAGTCGTAAAGCGAAGGTATAAAGTATGAACCCGTCAGGGTCTTCCAATTTTAAATTTTTGAAGGCTAACGCACATTCTAAAATTACTTCAACAAATTGTTCAAACCCGTTGAGATTTAGTTTGTTTAAAGGCTTGAAATTGAAAATTTTGACAAGATTATTAGACGCCTGCAACCTTTTATTATCATAACGCTTGCATAGCGTTTCCCAAGCTTGTATGTAGTTGGCTTCGGTAATTGGTATCGATGAAACCATTTGTGCTGCTGAACCCTTTAATGCTGATTTTAGATAATGATATTTTTGTACATCAGTCAAATCGGAATTTGTATGAATCAAAGAGGAAAACGTATCCTTGAATGAAACCCAGTCTGACACTGTTCCATTGAAATTTGGAATGTTAATGGTAGGTAATTTTATGCGGGAGGTCCCTCCAGCAAAGCTGTGGTTTAGGCCAGTGTCATTACTAACAGCAGAAGTGTTAACTTGATTGCATTTCCGCCGTGTAGCTAAAGACTTGTAATAAAGATCCCGGGTTTTTATTTTTAGCCGTTCTAATTTTGTGATCTCTTCCTCGTTGTTTAATGAACGCGCAGGTTGCAGGCTTGCTAAGTTGCAGGCTCTTGTTGTTGCCGTTCGAAATTTTTCATAGCAATCATCCAATCGTGAAAGTCGCGCTTCGAAAGTCGATAATTGAGAAGAGTCAATTTCTAAAGTTTGCCCAAGATCGAATGTTTCGTTGATATCCACCGCTCGATCATTTGCATCTGCTAATAGTTCGTCTAGCTGTTGCTCTAATTTGCTAGTTTGATCCTTTGGAGCCATAGTTGAATAATATGAAGACTATGAAAGACCGAATGAAGAAACACAATATTAATAAACGACAAATTACCTTTTCCTTTTTTTTTTTTTTTTAAATGGGGGCTATCGCTTATTTATGCTATTTATGCGGGCTATTTATGCACCACTACTCTCACCTCAGCAAAAAAAATAAGAAAATACAATTGAAGAAAGTGTGACAATAAATCCCGGGCCCGGAGGACCAATGTTTCGGCGATAGCGGCAAATTGTTGCAATCCGCAAATCTACCCACCTTAATAAATTAATTTCTGGTTCTTCCCCTGAATGTCTGTAGTTGATTAATTGGTAAACTCTCAATGAGGAAAACAAAGGATAATAAACCAAAATAATTCCCTGATTTATTTGTCACACTATCTTTACATCATTAAATTATAAAATAAAATAAAAACAATTCTTCATCTTTACACGATTAAATTATAAAATAAAAACAATTCTTCATCTTTACACGATTAAATTATAAAATAAAAAAAAAATAAATCAATTCTTCTATTTTTATAAAATAATTCAATAAAAAAAAGTAGATTTTTCATAAGTAAATTCAAGGATAACTTTATCTGGCCAGATATTTTTTAATCGAAATGTTATTTGTGAGAGTAAAGAATAACTAAACACCAAATAGTAATAAAGGCGTACGACCTGATGACTGTAGAGTTGCAGTACGTATTGGGCCGATATCGACCTGGAGAATGGCATTACTTGACGTCAGCTTCATGACAGACTACATCATAGATGGTTGCCGGTGAGCGTGAGTCTTCGAAGTGTCCCATAAATGTCCAGGTCGAGAGAGATTCAATTTAAACAAAATTACTTTTCATTAAAAAAAGTAACGCACGAACTAAGTTTTATCAGTCTATTCATGGCCGCATCAAACATACAACTGATGTTAGTTAGATAAGAGTCAAAGTTAATCCTCCTGACTTAAACAAACCTCGCAAGGCGTATTGTTCTAGTTTATCGTTAATGCAATTTTAAGTCTAATCTTTAAACATTCACATTTTATAACAAATAATAATTGTTTTCGTCTTCGTTCTTAAGACTATTACCTAATTAAATTATTTAAATAAGAAAGAAAAGCCAATATTCAAGTTGCTGTTTAAGTAAACCAAAAAAAACAATAAATTATAAACATTAAATTTATTATGAGCGCCAACAATAGGGATATTATGGATCGTTTTTAATTTCCTTCATATGGAGCAATATTGCTTCCAAAAACAGTAATAAGCAATAACTATTTATAAGTCCGAGTTTTGTCAAATATATATATATATATATAAATCACTTATATCTCATAGCATCTTAATTCCTAATATTGAATAAAAATGTTTAGTTATTATAAAACCAACACTTCCATACTTTTTATCAGATAAGAAAAGCTAAATATGAAAAATATCTATCGAAAATTAATAGGTGCCAAAATAATCAACAGACTAACTTCATATGCATATCAAAGAAAATAGATCTAGTATTTTTTTAGCCAAGAAACGCGCATCCAAGCCTTGTATAATTCATTGTTTAGAATTAGTTAAGGAAGGCCTTTAATTAATTTTATAAAACGGCTTGGAAGCACGTTCGTTTACAAGTTGCGTGAATATTTTTTTAAGTTACTTTAAAACAATAGATACAAATTAATCTCTATCGAAAGTTTTTATATCGAGCTTTTGTTACTATTTTATTTTGCATTTTATAGAACTTTTTTTATTGATTTTTATATTATTTATAGAACTTCATAGAATTTATAATATATTTTTTAGAACTTTTATTTATTTACTCTTAGAGAGTTTATTTATATTTTATGTCGAGTTTCTAAGCATTTTTACAGTATTTATAAATAAAAAAAAGTCGTGGACACTTTACATTGTTTAAAACAGATACAAATTAAATAGATATTTAAACGATAGTATTTGTTATAATAATTTAACCTATAATCTGTGGGTGTCGAGTTCTAATGCAATATTATAATATTTATTTTTAAAAATCGTCTTCCACTCATTGAATTATTTATTGTCTGACATATGAAATAAGCAAGTTATTGGTGAAAAAAAAGTTGGAATAAGATTTTATAGGTCCTTATAAGAATTTTTCTAAAGTTAATTTAAAACAGAAAACAATTAAATAGCTATATTAGCGAAAGTTTTTTATATTTATGTAAAAAAAGCATTTCGCGGCTTGTATTAGTACTAGAGGATTAGTAATACAAGGCGTAATATAAAATTAACAAGCTATAAGTGAAAAAAAAATGGAAAAAGATTTTACATGATCCTTATTAGGGTTTTTTCTAAAGTTGATTTAAAACATATAACAATTTAACAGATATAATAGCGACTGTCGTATAATTTTTTTTAATAATAATTTCAAACAATGAGCCGTGGATGTTAATCTTCCATGCAATTTTATTTATTATAAATCATCATCTTTCACTTGGTTTTATATTTTTTTTAAAATCATCTCCCAAGTCTTTATATATTTAAAAAAATAATCTTCCACGCCTAAAAGAGAAAGAATTACCGACAAAATCGGCAAATTACTGATAGTGAAGGAACGCAATGCGTGCGTGGGACAGTGGTCCCATTACAAGGTCCTACTCACCCGATGTCCCAGAACATGACGTCCCGTGGTACATAAAAGCACTGGCACCGATTCGATTAAGTTTCATCTTCATCCCCTCCCGTGGCATCTCCTTACTAAGTCGATCGCATCATTTACCGAATCGCGTGCCACTGGCGATAACGTTTAGGATGACAGGATCCATCTTTGTACTAAACCTCATTATCGGATATAATATTTAAAGGAGAAACCTCAGTCCGATGATAAAAAAAAGAATGATAATATTCCAACCACGTTATTCCTCACGCATCTCACAGAAAAAAAATTCGTTCAATAATTATTACAGTATATTTTAAAATAAGAGATATTTCTTTTCCAGCTCTGAAGATGGCGTACATATCAGACGGAAACGTTGCCACATTAAAATAAGTTTTCCTTACTCTGTGTTATGCTTGACTGCACCCCCAGACTAATTTAATCCATTAATAATAATCTTAAAAGTATGGTTGTGAATATCATAAAGCCTTGGTTCTCTTAAACAGCAGTAAAAAAAATAATAACCAGGCAACCCATTCGCTAATGAGGAATAAGCTAGACCTGTTCTATGTAAGTGTGTGCATTATCCCAAAGCAATGATATTCCTACAGACCAAACCCGCCAGTGGTCTAGAGGTTAGCATAGCAACTTACTAAGATCGCGGGCTCATAGGCCAGCAGGTGGTTGCATGATGTCAGGAATGGTACCAGTTAAAAACCCCTATCTTAATTAAACCACAATAGGCAAAATTTATAGCTTCCACTGTCGCAGAGCCAGATTAGCCATGGCTATTAAGTGATGGCAAATAAACATACATCAAAACCCTCTGTCAATTTTGCCGTTTTTTTTATTTAAAAAAAAGCCTTGCCACACATCCTCTTGTTTCTCGTTTTAACTGTTGTCTTAGATCACCCTTAACTGCCAGATTCCTCTCTGATGTACACTTTGTAGAGCCTAGTTGAGCGCCAGTTAATCTCACAGGATCCATTTGTAGATGTGAACAGAATTAATAATGTATCTGCAACAGTCAGATTTGCACCGAAACCTTAAAGATAGCAACTCAGCACTCTACACATTCAGCTATACTGCTCCCTTACATTTTTAGTATGTACTTAAAATTCATCTAAATCACTTAGAGTAGATAAGCATAGCGTTCATACCAACACAAAATATCCAAAACATTCATGCACTGCAAGAGGCACCAGCCTTCGTTTCGAATGAAGCAAGTAAACGTAGAACGACAAACCCTCAACAGATGACTCAATTCACATTATTCCTAACTCCCAAAATTAAAACTGTGATATAAACTAAATAAATGCACATACTTCTTAAACTTATTTGTATATACAACCCACAGTATTGTCAAATAGGCCCATTTACAAAAACTCTAAACCTTGCATAATATTATGTTTCAAAACACATTACACACACCAACAGTACAAGGAGGGTCCTAGATACAATGGATCCATCTCTAGCCGGTAACAGATTTTTCCAACAAGAAAAAAAAATGTACTACTACCACTCATCGAGTCTTGGATTCATTACATGGCAGAGACTACAAACAATGGTTATTATTCTAGTAGCCCACCTTTCTTAGAAGTTGTAGGTCGAAATAGAACACAGTAGTTTTAATCCAAGAACTAGCCAGAACTAGCAATTTTCTAATATTTAAAAAAATATATAGTAGTAATAAAAGGCTTAACATAGCTGAAATTTCTGGTTTCTAAATTTTTTATTCTGAAAAATCTGAAATCATTTTATTTATCATAAACTCTACGATTTTTATTATTTATTGCCTTGAATTTATATTAAATAAGTTTAGGACAAAAAATGAGAATAAACCATGACAGGTGAAATGGTTACCATAAAGCATTTCAATAGCTTTAGGAAACGATTGTGATAAGGCTGGCTAAGTTTTTCCTTTCTTAACCGAATAAATATACTGAATCAAAATATTCTATTTTTTAATAATTTTATTTTAAACTCGTTTATAAATCCTGACTTTTATATGAAACAGGTAATAATGATTAGATGTTTTGAGTCTAAAATCATTCAAAACAACAATGCATTCAGCAGAAGCTAAACTTATTTATTTTATTATAATATTGGTGTTTCCAATAAATAAAAAAAAATTGTTTGCCATACTAATCGCTCAATTCATACGTTTACTTCATACCGTACAATGTTAAGTATAATGAAAATGAGAAACATTTATTTCAAAATTAAACAGGACAGTATAGTATATTATTTGGATACCACTGGGTTAAGCTACAACCAAATTTTCATTTTTTATAGTTCACAGATGCTTTTAATTTAAAATGAATCTTATCACAACAACCCCACCACTCAGATTGATTAATAATTTCTCTTCTCTGTAATTGCACCAACTGTGTTCAATTGTCTCAAATTGGTTAAAGCATCAAAGCTAACATACAAATCAGCCCGTCTAGAATATATTCCGTATATCACAGAATACATTCTCAAATATAATGAGACAGAATAAATTTTAAACCAGAATGTGATCAATTAAATTTAATCAAAATTAAAAATATAATATAAACTTCATGGCTAACCTTTCCATCAAAACCAATGACTGAAAAAAAGGAGAATTTTTTTCGGTTTTCATAATAAGAGATTAACTTCTGCTCATTATTATGCACTTAAGGACTCATACTCCAGACTTAAAGCCAATGATTTGAAAGCGACAGACATATCCAACTGAATAGTGTTCTCTTTTGATCGTAGTTACTCCCACAAATTCTAACAAAACCACACTAATGTACAAGAAACCTATTGAAGTGATCACAAATGGAACCTACTTTGTATTATAGGCCATAGTAAAGAAGTTGTTATATTCAAATTATTATTTGGTAGGCTTATTTAGCGAAGTTATGGAACTAATGATGAAAAAAATAGATACCAGAGAGCATTTCACCAGAGCAGGTTTTTACCACCAACAGCAATTGGTGGTGGTATCACCCTCGATCTTTTAGGTGTACAAAGCCTTCCATTATCCTAATTAAAAACATGATAGCATTAGAAATTAAATTTTTTCTAAATGTTTAAAAATTGATAAAAATATATACATGGCAGTTATCAGATCTTTTTTTGAAATCATTCCCTTCCATGATTTCTAGCTATCCCTGTTATCATTACAATGAATGTAGTAGAATTGTTAATTAAAACTTCTCTAAATTTTTAAGACAACATGAACATATTAGCCCTTCAAATTCTTTAATCATGATTATTATTATTATAACCTAAAAGTATTCCGATTACAATTTGTCTAACTCCTTAAAGAAAAAGGTATATATACTCATTAAATAGTTTTAAAAAAAAATGTACTTTTTAAATTGTAATCTTCCAGTATTTTGGCCATTCTAGGCCGGTCTTCTATTATTATTAAAAACTTATGGAATTTAGAGTTAAAATTAATATTGTAATATACATTAATCTTTGAAAACAAGATAAATAGGTAATACTTAAAATTCTTTTAAACAAAAATTGTATGTTATCTCTATTTCTTAAATTACACCACTTCCGTCATTTCAGGTACACTACTTGTAATTAAATAAACCTCTTTTAATTATTCAAATTACTTTAACTCCTGAATAATAAATACGTATCCTCACTTTATAATTCTTATTAATCTTCGATCATAATAACAAATATTATTGACATGAAATCCTTCTGGAAATCGTACTACTTGCAACTTTTAAATATTATGATGTTATTGATTGTATAGCTATAACAGACTTAGAAATCAATCAATTACTAATTTGATATAAATTGGTGAAATTGTTTTAAATACCAGGAATGGCACATATAAGTATAGCGGCATATATTCTTTGTATACATTTTAACTAAGAAATTTTTTTGTAATTAAGAAAATTACATAGCCACCTTAAATAGCTTCCATAAATCAACTAATGTATCGATTTTGTTAGGGTTACTCCAAACGCATACTGAAAAGTGCTGCGATTCATAATTTAAAAAATATATTTGTTTATTATTCAAAATATTTATTTTTTAAAAATGGCATATTTATTTTTCAATGCGACTTTTCTTCTAGTCTTGGCGTTATATATGACAGGCAATTCAGCGATATTGTGTTTCAAATGAGCATCAGTAATGTTCTTGGAGATGAAACATTTTTGATTAATTATTAGTTATAGAATGAAATTGTAAATAAGTATTATATAATAATACTTTATAGAACATTTTAGAAACCAACTTCAGTAAAGAAATTAACATTATGGGTAATAAAATGTAAAATTTATGGTTTATCAATTTATTAAAACCGTTTTATAATAGAGCAGGTGCAGGATTCATTAGAGTATAAGATTTTACAGAACCATTGAAATAATACTTTATGATAGATTTTATCAACCATGCTCAGTAAAGACATTGATAGTAGAATAATAACAAGTAATAGGGATTACCTATACCTCAAACTTCTCTAAACTTAAGTGTAATATTGTTCATAGTAAATGTAGAAAGGAGATAGTTGGGGGGTGCAGTAAAAAAAAAAACTGAATAAGTACTAGACTTATATTTATGTGCTGACGTTTCAACCTACAGAGTAGGTCATCTTCAGGGCGATTTGGAGAGACAAGCCATTGAGTGCACCGGCTGGCTAACAATACTTGTTTGTTTTGTAACAATGATTGTTAACCAGCCGGTGCACTCAATGGCTTGTCTCTCCAAATCGCCCTGAAGATGACCTACACTGTAGGTCGAAACGTCGGCACATAAATATAAGTCTAGTACTTATTCAGTGTTTTTTTTTACTGCACCCCCCTCCCCAACTATCTCCTTTCTACATTTGATCATCCAGTCAACTATTTTCCTGTCATACGTTCATATTAAATATTGGTGTTCATACCAAAATGATTTGTCCTAATTTTTAATTTGTGGTCAATTTGTATATTTATTTATTTGGGATTTTAATTATCTCGAAGCATATGACTAAATTTGTATAAGGTGTTAAAAACAGTTTTTCTCTTTTTCAATTACAATGTTTCAGTATTCAAAATAATAAATCATTTATGTTTAACCAGGTCTATCTAGAATTTCATTAACTTCGTAAAACACATATACATGTTACTAAAACCAAAGCATAAAAAAGATTATTCTGAAGTAAAATTAACATTCAAAGTGAAATAGAGCTTACCAGGAAACTTTATTAACCTTTTTTAAACTTAAAATTATTAATTAGTCTAACTGCCTATACACAGACACAGTTTGGGAATAATATTTCTGGCATGAAAACAATAAAAAATTGAATTAATTGAGCCTTTTCAGAACTTTCACTGTCTATATAAATCAAATCGTTTTCATGATTATATATATACAGCTCTTGCCATATATATTTAATGTAAATTGTATACACCATATTACACAAAATATAATTTTCCTTTAGACAACTTTTTTCTAATAAAATGAGACAAAGAAGACAAATTCTAGTAATATTTAAATAAAAATTATTTCTTTTGGCCAATGTTCGTCTACAGAAGTTCTATGAGCGATCCGTTACATAGCTTAAATTACATCCCCAAAACATAATTTTGTGCAACCGTCAATGTCATTTTATACTGGGCATTTAACATATAATCTGTCATATTCTAAATTGAAATAAAAACGATTTGTCACCATAATCATTACTTTTGGTGATCATCTTCACAATAAATAGTTTAAACCATTTTTTTAAAATAGTTACTATTAAGTAGACAATTGTCCTTTGCAATTTATATAGTACACATTGTCATATTTATACGGTAAAATCATTCAATTTCCAACCTCATATCCCCCAAATATTCATAATCGTTTTTAAAATAGCTTTAATAAAACGACCATTGTCATTCCCAGATTATATATTGCATACATAACTTCCGTTTTTAACATGGTAACCGTTATATATTTTAAATATCCATACAATATTCACTGCATATATCATACCCCCTAAATACATATAATATTAATATTCAAATAAAAATTGCTTTTATACGATAATCATTGGTATTCACGATTTATAGTGCTTGCATAATTTCTATTTCCAATGTTATATCCAAAATATATTTTAAATATTCATATAATATTCACTGCATACATCATATCCCCCAAATTTAATGTAGATTATATATATTCGAATAATAATTACTTTAAAAAATAACCATTAGTGTTCACAACTTATTAAGCACTTATATAACCTACATTTCCAACATATCCCCCCATGTTATAAATTCATAGATAGAAATTGCTTTCATAAAACAATAATTGTTGTTCATGATTTATTAAGTACTTCCATGATTTTTATTACCAACATGATATCCCTCATATTTAAATATTCATAAGTCTAGTGTGTACTAGATGTTATATGAATAATCATTAGTGTTAAAACAAAATAATCATTGGTGTTCAAGATGTACAAAGTACTTACATAACTTATATTTTAAGTATTCATTTAATGTAAACTACGTACACCATATCCCCCACATATATTTAATATTCATATTCTATATAAAAATAGCTTTTATAAAATAACCATTGTCATTTGGAATTTATCTAGTAAATATATAATTTCTTTTTCTAGAATTATATTACCGAACATAGAAAATATTCATTATTATAGTCACTACATAAATAATTTTTATTATTGACATTTCATATTATAAGAGCTTATATCAAATAATCAGTCATTCGCAGCAATTTATCTTGAAAATACATAATTTCCAGTATCCCCACAACACTGCATACATGGAATTTATTTTATTCAATAGATATTGACCTTTGCAATTAATATAGTAAATACATAATTTCGATTTCACACACCATATCCCCAAATAAAAATACTATACATATTCCCTATTACAGTAGCTTTTATAAAATAATTGTCGTTCACAATTTATCTTGTAAATGCAAAACATCCCCTTGCAATGTGACATCCACACAAATATAAAATTTACTGCAAGCATCACATCCACCATATGTATCAAATATTCAGAAGACAGTACAGTTGATAGTATTGCATCATTTCTATTTCCAACATGATATCCCCTAACACATAAAATTCACTGCGTACATCACATCCCCTACGAATATAAAATTATCAAAGTATGCAGTTTATCCAGTAAATACATAATTTCTATTTCACACATCATATCCCCTAACGCATAAAATTCACTGTGTACATCACATCCTCTACGAATATAAAACGATCAAAGTTCGCAGTTTATCAAGTAAATACATAATTCCTATTTCCACCATGATATCCCCTTTTACATAATATATATTCTATAATAATCACTGCTTACATCATAACCTAAACATTGATAGAATAACTTACAAAAATTAATCATAGTAGTTTGTAATTTATCGAGCAAATACAATATTTCCATCACCCATTCCAATGTTATATCCCCGCATTTATAGTAGTCACTGCATACATCATATATAGTGCATATATATTCATATGTAATCTTGCTAATATGTTATTTCCATATTCAATATGATATCCCATCACATATAAAATATTCACATTCCATATTAAAATAGCTTTTGCAATTTATTAATCCTCATTTGCAGTTTGTGTAGTCAATATATAAAGTAATAATATAATAGTCATTGTTTAGATCGTATCCCCCATCCAATTCATCTAGTAAATACAACACTTCTGATTTCGAATAATCCTCAATCACATAACATATATCCTAATAATATTGCATACATCATATCCCCGCACATATATAAAATATTCATATTCCATATTAAAATAGCTTTCATAAATTAATTATATTAATTAGCAGTTTAATCAGCACATATATAATTTATATTTCCAAAATGATATCCCCACTCACATAATTTATTCATATATTTACTCCATAAAAAAAATTCCCACATGGATAAAATATATTTTATAAAGTAATGGTAGTCATTAGCAGTTTATCGAGCAAATACATTATTTCCACCTCCAATTTAAATCCCCACAAATATATAAAATATTCATATTCCATATTAAAATAGCTTTCAAAAATTAATTATAGTCATTAGCAGTTCATTCAGCACATATATAATTTATATTTCCAATATGATATCCCCACTCACATAATTTATTCATATATTCACTGCATACAACATATCCCTCACATGGATAAAATAACTTCTTAATTTAAGGAAGAAATAGTTGGGGGTGCAGTCAAAGAAAACACCAAAATAAGAAAAACTTATTTATTATGTGCCGACGTTTCGGCCCCTTTGACTGCACCCCCAACTATTTCTTCCTTAAATTAGAAGATACAGTCGACCAATTCTTCTCTAACTTCTTAATTAATCGTAGTCATTTGCAATTCATCAAGCAAAAAGATTATATACATCTCCAATGTTATATCCCCGCACATATATAAAATATTCATTTTCCATATGAAAATAGCTTTCATAAATTAATTACATTCATTAGCAGTTTATTCAGCACATATATAATTTATATTTCCAATATGATATCCCCACTCAAATAATATATTCATATATTTACTCCATACAATAAATCCCCCACATGGATAAAATATATTTTATAAAGTAATGGTAGTCATTTGCAGTTTATCGAGCAAATACATTATTTCCACCTCCAATTTATATCGCCGCACATATAATATATAATATATTTATAATTTATAATATATTCATATTCCATATTAAAATAGCTTTAATATATGGCCCTTCTTATATTATCTGGTTATTAAGTAATATATTTTTCCAACATGATATCCCCACATATACAAAACATTCATATTTAATGTTAAAATAGCTATTAAAAAATATGTCATTGTTAATCGCAATCATCACATTGTGCTCTTATAAATAAATAATTTTCTTTGTCGAATTGCCCGAATATATAAAATAATTGTATTCCATAGTATAATTGTTTTGATGAATAATGCAAAATTAAAAGCTGCCATAAATATGGTGATTTGCATTTTATCTTATAATTTTTGTTGTCAACTTGATATCACCACGTATGTAAAACATTTCATATTTCCAAATTAAATAGTTTTTCTATAAAATAAACTTTGTAGTTTGTAATGTCCTGATGTCGTAAGCATTGTCGTTCCCAATTTCTCTTGTAAATAAATATATTTGTTTGCCACTTGTTATTCCCACTTACATGGAATCACCATATTTCAAATAGTTTTTATAAGTAATAAAATGCATGATTTTTTTAATCATAATAACCATTCTTCGCTACTAGTATGGTTACATTTTCTTTGAGCCAAACTATTTGGCTTGTCTAAGTGATATTCTCACATATATAAAATATTCATAATCCATATTAAAATAGTTTTGATAAATAATGCAGTCATGTAACTTAATTCTTGCCATAAATGATGTAATTAGAAATTTACTGTGTAAATAAATGATTTCACTCTCAACTTAGTAACCCAGGTGTATAATAAAGCCATCATACGTCATTTTAAATTAGTTTTGATAAATGAATTTTTTCATTGTAATGACTATTTCTCGCCATGAGTACAATCATTTTTTCTTCGAGACTTTTCATATCTTCAGATTCAGATTCAGAACTTTCATTTCAATAATTTGGCATGGCATGTGATATTTCCACATATATACCCTCAACATAATCTATAATAAAATTATTTTTATGATGGATTGAATTGGTCAGGGGTGCAGTCACACTAATAAGTGAAACTAATTTTTTAATTGTGCCAACGTTTCGCTCAATGATACAGGCCATCTTCAGGGCGAATGTGAGTGCCTGTTAGTGGTGACTCATCAAACACAAAACTTTCAATTAATATCAGTAGTCGGTTAAAATAATTTTGATTTTGCCATAATTAACTTTATGGCAACTTCATTCCAAATCAGAACATTTTACAATCTTATCTGTTAATAATTGGAAAGTTTCATATGAAATCAGACAATGATTCATTGCATAAAATGCCAATCTCTAAACATTAACGCATTATTACAATTTCAAACTAAGGAAACAAATCAATCTCTTCAGTTTTATAAACAAGAAGGTAGTCTGGATGGGATAACTTCATTTATTTGTTATAAGCTTCAAGGTCATTTTATTCATTAAATTATAACTAGTTTCATTATTCAAGATTCTTTCACACTATACAGAGTACATCATTAATGTAATAATACCAAATTAATGTTCAACAGCACACGTTTCATAAATCACATTTTTAGCATCTGACCAGTTTTAATTCTTCAGAAAGTTTCATAACAGAGCTTATTCTTGATAAACTTTTGGTTACATTAAGCGGAAAATATAATCTTCATATTCTAGGAGCACTTATTTTCATGTTAAACTAGCAGCAATTCAGAGAACTATGGCGAACTGTTATTCTTATTTCGTTCCAATATATTCTCAAACAATATTCTATATATATATGTATAGATATATATAAACGAAGGTATGATTCTTCTAATAGACCCATTCTAGGATATTATAGTAAAAGTTAAACCCATTAAAACACACAACAATTACTAAAACAAGAAGGTCCAGAGAGAGCACAATGTGGAAGAGGTAGGTCCAGCGCGGGCAACGTAGAGAGAGAGGGATCTGATTCCCGCCTTTTACCGTTACAAGCAGCATTGTGACAACAGTTTTTTGTTGTTTGTTTTGGTTGATTTTATCATCTTTCAAAGATAATACACGGTAGAAATATTATTTTTATTTCTTTACGTCCAAATATAATCAGATAAAATATAATTTATCAAAATAATTAAAATTTGTATATATCCTAGGGGGCACACCCCAACAACCTAGCGGACCAAGCCTATTCTTCTGCTCTGCTCCTACTCTTTCTCAAAACGAATTTTTTTAGTTCTACTTCAGTCGAATTCAATATTTCACGATCTGTTTTTACTTTATCCCACCTTATTAATTTACGACATGTCGGAAACATTTCTTGTATATAATGCAGTGAGGCCATAGCGGATCCAGGGGGGGTCACGTGCTTTCCTTGGCTGTCTGCCCGTTGTGCCCCTCCCCAGAAAATATCCTGGATCCGCCCTCGAGTGAGGCTATTATATTCGACAAACGCCAGACAACAAACATGTATGAACAGATTTGGAATATACTTATATATTCTATCTATATATTGATCTAACCGATTTGTAATATACTTTC